>JAPKLW010008706.1:0-12954 GCA_026898455.1 Plectranthus barbatus | reverse complement strand
AGGTCATTTTTGGATACATATTAACCTTTCAACAGTTCCTCCTACACACCCTGTCATTAGGGGCGTCGGCCCTATGTAGGGGTTAACAGGGCCGGCCGCCCCCACATTGTTTCAAATTTTTTGTTTATATACATGTGTTTTTATAAAATAAAATAAAATTATAAAGTATCGATCCCACAAAATTACGATCGAGCCCCCAAAATACTCGAACTCTACATCCGTTCCCATTGGTGGATCTAGTAGTATCGTGATCCGGAATTTTTTGGATTAGCTCCCCTCGTAAAGAAAAAAAATGGATGAAAATAAGAAAAAAAATATGATACAAAGGGTTGAAGTCTAGCAAAGGCAAAAAAAAAAAAAAAAAAAATCCAGCCTCCTCACAGAGATTTTCTGGATCCGCCACTGTCCGTCCCTGCATGTATTCCCAGCTATCGCTTGATCTCCCTCCATTCTCATAACATGCATGGTTATTACATGTTCAAGTTTTCCTAGTCTTTTTTTTTAGTATCTATGTTTTATGAATGTGATAATATATAACGTTGGATCATGATGTTACGATTTCAATAACCTGATTTTGATTGAAGTAAGCCTCGATCACTGAGATAATTTCTTCATTTTTCTCGTTTTATTTCGGTAGAAGAAATAAATTAAAAAATATTATACTTAAAGCACGGAAAGAGGTAGAAAATTGCTGGTTTTGATTTAATAATGATTGTGAAGGGAAATAGGAATACAAATACTTCCTCCCAAAAATTATTAGTACATATATTTATTTGTACATAGACAAAATATATATTTTATATATAAGTATATATGTGTGAATATATATGATCGATAGGTGTTGCTTCTTGCATCTTCTTATTTGAAACTTCAAATTCTTCATCCTGCACAAGACCAAACAAAATCCATTACTCCCACGAATATATCTGCATGCATGCAAATAAATAAATAATTCATGCAAAAAGTTAAAATAAAACCAAAACGTGCTCAAACTATTTATATTTAACATCAAAAATAGAATTAAACTAGTTGCACGTGAAAATGAAGCATTTCCATGTAGTTGATTGAAAACCCCAAGAATTAAATACCAAGATTTTAGGTTAATTAGATATTATATAAAATTTCTTGCATGGAATCCTATTCCTACCTGCCCACGAGCAAGAAATATGACATAATTTTTTTTAAAAAGATGTGGTGTAATTAATTCTGAATATGTAGTGATGCTACTACTATACCTTAATTTGGTTGATATGATCATCTATCTGTTGATGCTGCTACCACCACCACTTCCATTGGTGGTCCTGTAATTTGGGAATGGAACTCTGCCACTCTCAATGAACTTGATATCCTCAACAAGAACTTCATAATGCCTCTTCACTTCCTCCGGGGTCCGGCCTCCGATGGCCCGGGCAACGTTGGCCCAACGGTCAGGAGTGTCCTGATCGAACACGGCCAATGCCCTCTCGAAGGCCTTGTTTTCCTGGGCAGACCATCTGCTGCTGCTGCTGGATGCCATTTTTAATTTCTTGCAAGACTAAATTTAGAGAAGAGGTGAGTAGGTGAGACTGAGATGAGATGGTGTTTGAAGGAGTGGGAAAATGCTGCGTATTTATAAGCTCCATTTTTGGTGGATGTGGGGTCACGACAGTTGGCCTATAAGCCTTGAGGAAGGAACCATGGCAAAAGACTATTGCAACCTTCAAGAATCTGCGTCGGTTTGTTTTGGTCACAAGTTATGTGTAAGAATGTGGTTCACAGAGTTGAAATTAAAATTCAAGAGCAAAATGTGGAATCTATGCTAATCACATCACATGGTTTGTTTTGCAAATTAATATCTACACAAATTACAAGAGATTAGACAAAAGCAATTCATGCATATTTTCACCACCTCAGGTTTCTTGAGGTTGATGTTTCTGCAATATTAGTTGCTCAAGATTAGCAGATATGAGATAATAATTGTTGACTAATTTGGAGTATATAGGCAAATTAAGTGATGGTAGTAAATCTGTTTCTGCTTTTTCATTGGTCCATAATGATGTACGATGATTATTCTTGCTGAGATTTCCATATCATGCATTATTATATGCATCTCTCTCTCTCTCTCCATTGGATTCTTGGAATGGAATATAATATTGTGAAAAGGCAGGCGATAAGGCTTTTTTTTCTGTTTGCACTACTTGTTCTTGCAATAACCTCTTCAAATCAATGCAATATTATTATTATTATACATAACTAAAACAACTGCACAATGCAATCCAACAACTCGAATCATAACATATATATTCGCCGATTACATACCCTTATAATTTCATTGAGTTCAACAAATATCATATCTTTCTGCCTGAAGACTCGATCTATGCTCTATTAGTGACCGATAGCAAAGGAAAATTAATCCTCGTCATTGATTTTGATGAATGTATGCTTAGGATTTTCTCAAGAATTTTCGATCATTTTATCTTAAAAAAACTGCATTATAGGGTATTTTTATCATTTTGTAGTTATTTAAGATTTTGTTTGCATATTCAACATCGACATGCATTATATATCTAACAAATATGCATAAGAAAAATGCATTACATACCTACGAAACATGCATTATATACCTAATATTCATTATATACCTAACAAACATCTTCCTGCATTATAATATGATATTACTCGTATTTTGAACAATATTACTATCATTATACAATATTACTTCATGCATTATATATGTATTACTTTTATTTTAGAGAAAAATTATATTAATTTCATATAATGCATATGTTATTACTATATACTCCCTCCGTCCCGGTTGATTAGTTCCCTTGAGATTTGACACAATAACCAATGCGAATAGAGATAGAGGAAATGAATATTTTATTAGTGAATGGATATTAACTTTCCATTTTAGGTAAATGGACAATTAAATGGGACGGACGAAAAAGGAAATAGGGACTAATGAAGTGGGACAGAGGGAGTAATACATAATAAGTGAAAATATAATGATGAATGATGATTTTGCTGAAAAAAACATGTTGAATTTTATCTATCATATTCTGCATTATATACTATAACTTCAAGCATTATATTGCGCAACTGCATTTATTATATAAGAATTCATGTACTGTTAAGAGAATTATGCATATAATCACTAATTTTTATTTTTTCGATGATTTTTTAATCGGAAATATAGTGTATTACTTTTATTTTAGAGCAAAACTATTTTACTTTCATTATAATACATATTTTATTTGATTTTTGCATAAGATTAATAATTTTCATTAGTTACATAATTTACTCCCACTAAACATGTGCAATAGAGTTTTAGTTTAAAAATAATTAAATCATATTATTTTGGTACATTAAAAAATAATTTTAAATTAAGAGAATTATGATATTTATATCTTAAGAGATAGAAAAATAGAACTATATACACTAAATATAAGATATTCATATCAAAATTGATATGTATTATCTTAATTAATATAGAAAATTATAAATAAGGAAAATTCTATAATCTTTAAGATTGAAACATATCTATTATTAATTTTCTCGAAGATTATTGCCATATATATATTCTTATTCGCGCATCAAACTATTTAAAATTATTGTTAGAATGAATATTTGAATGATTATCGTGTGAACTTCATTTTTAAGTTGTATCGATACTTCGTGGACCGCATTATTTTGATCTCGACATGCATTATATACCTAGCAAACATTCATTATATACCTAACAAACATGTATTATATAATATAATAATATACATTTATACAATATAACAAAAAAATTAAAAATAAGTAATGTATGATCAACTTTTATAACAACTATAATATTTTCTACAGTATGCAAATAATGAATTTTAATTTTTTTGTTGATCTCGCAGGAAAAAATATGTTGCATTTTATCTATCATATTTTGCATTATATAATATAACTTCATGCATTATATTGTGTAATTTCGTTCATTATATAAGAATTCGTGTACTGTTACGAGAATTATGCATATAATTGCTAAATAAGAATATGATTTTGATGGATGAATGGTCAAGATTGAATTTTTTAGATTGACAGTTATTTATTTTGATGTGAGTGGTTATGCAGTTCAATGATGCATAACATTAAAACTAAACAAACATAATATACTAACTAATCAAATATTATTAACATTTTAACATGCTAAACTTTGAGGGAAGAAGGCAGTTGGTTAAATTGTTGTTGCTAATTCTTGAGAGGGACTGTAGCAAGTTGCAAATATGTCTTCAATCATATAGGCTAATCGCCAATGATTAGGTGAAAGTTACTGCTGCATATATATTTCCAAGGAATCTCTTGACTTTACCTACAAAAGTGGCCTTTCTTCATACTATCAATCATCTAGATTTTTATGAACAAACATGCACGCATAATATATATATATAGAGAGAGAGAGATTAATTCTCAAATATATATATGTATATAGATAGATTAAATCGATCATGTAATAAAAAATATTCTCTCGAAAAAATGTGAATGGTGCTTGATTAAAAAGAGAATGAGATTTATGATGAAAAATGTGAATAAATTTCATAAATGCATAATTAATGCAGTTTTATATACATTTTTTTGATCATTTTCATAAAACGAATAAAGTTGTGCATAAAAGAAATATACACTAGGGATATATTGCATAAAAGCATAGTTTTCCATATAATGCATATATGGTAGTCATATAATACAAAATGACATATAAATTACATTAAAATGACACGAAATTTACTAACTCTTGAGCGTTGAATTAAAATTTAAGATTTATTCTTATTTCTCATTATAAAAACATTCTCATTTAATTGATTATTTATGATATTATGCTTGATTAGTTTATATATTATGCTTAATAGATAATATATGTTAAATTTTGTGCATGATTCATTAATATATTATGCTTGCTTATTTAATATACTATGCTTCGTAAAAAATGCATAATTGCTCCTATTAAAAAACATAACCACCAATTTGAAATAATCCTAACAATCTATACACTCAAATCAAGAGTGAAGCTTGGTTATGCTTTTTAATATGAGCTCTTGGACAAAGCATAATATACTAAATAAAAAGGCATAATATATTAAATAAACATACATAATAATATACTAAAGAATTAAACACGAGATTTAATAGGTGCAAACAAATAATCATAATATACAAATTAATAAAACATAATTAACAGATTAACATAAACAACTGATTAGCATCATATCACTCCCTATATATATTAAATTGATGGGGCAGTCACCCTCAAGAATATATAGGCTGGTCCAGATCCTTAGCTCTTGAGAATCTGAGGGACCTAAAATCTTTGGGATGCATCAAAAGGGGTAATAAATAATATTCTTGGATTTGGATTATTCCAATTTCCATCCACCCCCCTTCGGACACACGTCACTAAATATACTCACACCCATATATGTATATGTTGCAGTTAATGTTGATGGACGGTGACACTTGAAACAACACTTCATTAATCATTGAATCTTGACAAAAGAAATTCAAATATTTTGTAAGAAACATAAAAAGAATAAGATTCCAAATTGGTTTGAAAAAAGAAAGAAAGAAAGAAAGAATAAGGGCAACTTGGGCTAGGGTTTGGAGTGGTGTCGTGGATGTTTAATTTCATTTCATTGTGAGCAAAAACTAGAGCTTGCAGGAGTGACTGGTGGCTACTCCAAAATTCATAATATATGATTCGACAAAAAAACTCATTCTAATGATAGAGATTTCATAGATAAAAATCTTCGAACAAGTGATTTCGGATCCTTTATGGAAAAATAAAATTCATCCGAAAACATTTAAGTCTTCTCGTTGATGAATAGGGCTAGAATGTCTTTAATTAGTTGTATACAAACCTCTAGGGGTGCGCATGACCCGAACCGATCCAAAAAATCGATCCGAACCGATGTAATTCGGGTCGGGTCGGGTCGGTCTGATTTAATTGGGACGGAGTGTTGGGTGATAAATTTCACTCAATATATTTTTGAGTTGGGTGACGTTGCTCGGTTCGGGTGTCACCCGACCCAACCAAACTAAATATATATTAATATAAATAAATTATTCAATAATAATATATTCTACCTAACCTAATTGAATTGTCCCCAAATTATAATTATTCTTCTCCCCTGCCCCCACCCCAACCCCACATGATTGCCTCACTCACATCTCACCCGTGGCCTGCCTCACTCACCCTCTCGCCTGCACCTGTGCACCCAGCAACCTCCGGCCAGCTGCGGCCCTGCTGCCTGGCGCCTTCTCCCCCAGCTTTCATTTCTTCCCCCTCACTCCCCCACTGTCTCACGCCTGCATCGGTGCACCGGCCACCCGCGGCCCCAACACCTTCTCCACCAACATTGAACGACGTTGTGAACTCGGCGCACAATTTTTTTTAAAAAAATTTTGGGTCACCCAAAACCCTAACAATTCGATCCGAGCGTTCGGGTCGGGTGGGATGAACTTCGGCTTAGTTTTTGGGTGAAGGGTTTTGGGTTTTTCAAATCCAGAATTTTGGTCCCGAAGACCAATATTTCATCCTAGAGATAGATGCAAGTGGGTATGGAATAGGGGTATGGATGAAAGGTTGTTTGAAATCCGGTAGGGCAAGAAGGGGCACGATAACCATAATTCTTGACAAATTTTCAGTAATAACCTGTCAATCCTAAAAATCCCCTCAATTGTTTAACATTCTTTGGAGTTGGCCACTTCTCAATAGATGATACCTTGCTAGGGTTTGTTGTGTTGGGTTTTGTATACAGAAAGCATTTATTACAATGAGCATACATTCAGCGGTATTTCCTATCAATTAAACAAACTTACATGCGAGTAACAAATGTTACCTCTCATCTCACCGATAGAGACGATCATATGACATGTTGTAGATCGCAGAAGACAGTATGATCACTTGACCTAGTGAGATATAAATATTATCACAGTCGAGACAGCGTACGAGGATAAGTCTGTCGGTATAAGCTGCAACATAGTCGGAAAGAAGTAATCTGTCTTGATTACTTGATATGCTGGTACGTGCTGTTGCGTATTGATTGGACCACTGTGAGATGTATTCTACTGTCTGACATCAGAGAATACAAGATCTCGATCTTGATTGAGTCCAAACCCTAACGAAGGTTCAGGGTATGCACGGGTTGACTGTTGCTTTGACTTGCCATGGTGGAGAGCCTGAGTAACGTGCTCGTATACCCGCATCTTGGGTAACACAAGTTCGTGTATTACAGCCTGAGACTGGAGCTAGGTAACCATATCCGAGTAATAGGATGAGGACATTCCCTGAGGAGCTCAATAACATTCATTGTGCTAAAGTCCTACATGCTGATTAAGTTCAAGCATGAGTGATAAGGTTTGAGTGGTACTGCTCAGGAAAATAAGATATTAATTAATTTTGTTAGCTTGTCAGAAGCTCCAATAAATTAATGAATGTCCGGTAACCTTAAATATAGGGGGATTCTCAAGTATTAATTTTGTGGTGAAAAAGTGGTAGGTCAGTATTAATTTTGTGGTGAAAAAGAATTAATATTAATTGATTAATTGTCTCCTGGGTTGTGGACATGAAAATTAATTAATTCATAGGCCCACTCTATTATTTGCATTAGGTCCCAGGTCAGGCCCAATTAAATATGCTGAAAAGAGGCCCAGTAGCCCATTAGGGTTAAAACCCTAGGTCTATAAATAGACAGTTCTCTCTCTGAAACCCTAGCCACTTCATAATATTCAAATCAGTTGAAATCCTAGGGAGAGAGAGAGAGATCAGGGGCGGCGCATCTGTGTGTTTGGGAGAGAAGAAATTCGACTCCGGCTTTCACATTCACAGTCCTGTGGAATCCTCACCAGTAGCAGGATTGAACATCATTGGGATACAGATCTGAAGGCCTAATCTGGATAACAGATTATTCTTTAGAAATTGGATTTGTCTAATTTTTGTTTCCGTAGATTTAATTAATTCACGGGGTTAAATCAAGGGATTGGAGTTCGAACGTGAAAGATCGGATCTGACACTACGGAGTTAAGGTAAACTCGATATCCACAACATTTAATTCATAGGAGCATGCTAGGTTTATTGAATTGTTTAATTGCTCTCAACATCCATGAGCGGTCTGGCTAATTTGGATTTGGCGGTTGGTTCTCCACAAAAATCCCTACAAGTTGATACCCTCTTGGGATATAACATGTCCCAGACACTCGATACTCGTTTGCCCAAATTACACTTCGACCTTTTTGCAAAAAGAGTATTTTTTTCGTAGTAGAGAAAATACCTCTTTCAAGTGATGCAGGTGGTCACTCAACTCTTGCTATAAATCAAAATATCATCAAAGAATACCAATACAAACTTTCTCAAATTAACACTCCTGAAAAACTTGGTTCATAAAAAATCGAAAGGTGGTTGGAGCATTACAAAGGTCGAATGGCATAACCAAGAATTCAAAGTGACCATGATTAACTAAATGCAGTGAGGTATCGATGCTCCGGCTGCATCAAAATTTGAAAGTATTCGGATAACTGGTATGGGATAATCATGTTTTATAGTCATGTCATTTAGATACCTGTAGTCCATACACATTCTCCAAGTGCCATCCTTCTTCTTCACCAAAAGAATGGGTGAAGCGAAATGAATTTAGCTATGCTAGGAATTTAGTTATACCTAAATAAATTCAAAGACATAATTAAACTTAAATAAACTTGCATTAAAAATAAAAACAGAAATTCAAAATGCATAAAAATAAATATAGGGATGTCAATCGGGCTAACCCGTTGGGTTTCGGGCTAACCCTATCGGGCTACGGGCTATTCGGTCCGGGTTGAATCGGGCTGAATTTTTATCGGGCTAAAAATTCTTGAACCTAACCCTAACCCACCGGTTTTCGGGCTGACCCGTCGGGTTGGTAATATTTACGAGTTTATTTTTGTAAAGATTTTCTTAAAATATTTTAACAACCCCTAAAACAAAATAAAAAAAGAAAATGATGAACCAACATAAATAAAAGACATTAAATATCAATATCTTTGCAAAAAAATAGTGATAAGTGGAAAATTATAGTTTGAAAAGAAAAAAAAAACATCAATCCTTATATACCAACTAATTTAAGTAATAGAAGTACATTTCTCAACGTATAAAATGATAAGATAATGATTAAAAATTAAATATAGCTTTCACTTGGGTGAATATAACAAACGAGTGGCTAAAGGTTCTTGAAAGGAATAAATGAGTAGGTACGCTAATTAGGAGAGTGACGAGTGGAAGACAGTGAAACAGGAAGAAATGAGAGATTTTTCGATTTGAGGGTAAAGGACTACGTCATTGGGAGAGATTGATGAGATTTTGTGTGACGAAAAATTAGGTCTAGGTAATTAGGTATATAATTAATGGGTATAGTAGGATATAAATAATATTAGAAATAATAAATAATAAATTATTAAATATATTATTAAATATTGCCGGACCTACGGGCCGACCCGCAACCCACCGGGCTCAGCCCGTTCGGGCCGCCAACCCGTCGGGTTCAACCCGTTTGGTTAAAAATAATTTCGGGTTGAAATTTTTTTACCCTAACCCGCATTTTAGCCAACCGGTTTCGGGCTGACCCATCGATTTCGGGCTTTATTGACATCCCTAAATAAATACTAAAACTCTAACTACAGAAATTGAGGTTAAGAAAGATATATGAACTAATGTTCATATAGGGATTGAGGTCCACTGAATAAACTAGTCGAGAGGGGTATTTATAGCATTTGTTTGGGCTTTACAGGGCTGAATTCTATAAGAGATATGATTATATTTGATGTATATCTATATCCACATATCCTACATTGAGTATATCTTCATGATTCTTGAGTCTTCAAGGCTTCCAAGTTGATATACCTATTCAATTTTGACCAAATCTCGCCGAATATTAGTGAAAATCTCTAGAAACTCGCCAAAAACATCTGCGTCGGTTGACACGGAGTTCCATGTCGATTGTTGTGCCTTCTCACGGTTTCATAGATCTTTCTATTTCCATGATCCATTAGCTTAAAATTCATGTGTGGAAGAAGCCGTGACTATTTCTTTGAACATCCACTGCTTTTAGTATGGATTTCGGTGAATTTAACCTCAAACATGCATAAATACATCACTACAAGCATAATACCCTCCTAGAGTGACTCGTGCAATAAAAACAAATAAAAAAAACTAAAATGCAACTAAAAACAAAGATAAATCTAACCAATATTGAGTGAAAATATGAACTCATCGGTTGTAGGTCCCGAAATCAGAGTATTGAAATACACAACCGAAATATTTTGAAGGATCTTGCACTTATCCAAACTGGTTGTTGAGTACCAGTTTGGTTTGTCAAACACTTAGCTTTAATGTCAAGTAAGAATTAATTAGTTTCAGAATATACTTCAACACTTGATTGTTGAGTTTTAAAGAACGTAAACTTATAAATAGAAGCAATAAATGACAAAGATTGATAGTGGTTCGGACACAAAAGTCCTACATCTACTCTTCAAACTTTAAAACCCACTAAGTGTTGGATTACAAGGTGCTTCCACAATCTATTACTAGCTGGAAGATGCATTGTCCACCAGTTCACTTGCCCGGTCCTCTGTCATCTTTCACTTCTCAGCTTCTTGGAGTGTGGACACATCACGCAGCCTCCTAATCAGAACTAAGGTTTTTATAGTTAACCCTAGAACTGACTGTCTTGCGGCTAGACGCCCGTAAGAGTCAAAGAGCATACTTGATTGTTGTTTTCTTTCTTCGAGAGAAAGAACACCTAGATAAACTCAAGAACTAAAGTTTTGAGTCCAGTGTTCACGAAGGTGACACACGGTGAGCTTGCGAAAAGCCTCTAACGTTTGAGAATAAATTTCTGCAGAGTTTTGGTTCGCTTGATAATAAGGTGTTAGGTGTTTGAATCTCTTGAAGTCCTCGGCTATTTATAGTTGAGGATTCTAATTTTTGAATCTTGGAGCCGTTAGAGACAGATCAAATATTGTCCAATCCGATGCATCCATTCTCTGCACGGGTAGGTTGCTTTTCCAGAAATCCTGGACCTACTCCCGCTTTTTCTGACTTTGATTGTGACTGTTCACCTTTACATCAGAACGACTGTATGATCAGTCCGAGGAATCAAGACTGAAGTCTTAGTTTTCAGATTTAAGGAATCTCCAATCCTTAAATCTGAACTTGTCAGTACCATTCCTCAGATGATTCTTCTTGTCTCTATGCGCAGGGATTGCAACTAGAGATTTCATGTTGATGTCGTCAGTCTATCAAGTCCATGTTGGTTGATGTCATGAGTCTGAATGTTGATCTCCAGACTGGCAAGCTTGATATTTGAGACTGGTGAGTTCCAGACAGTTTTAGACTCATCAGTTTCATATTGATGTATTCCCAAACTTGTTAGTCTAGAATGATCAGTTCCATATTGATTCAAAACTGATCAGTTCCATTATGAACTTTAGGATGTCTGAATTCTTTGCGCATCCATAGACTGATTCTTCGGTCTGTCTTCGATCAGCTTCAATTACAACTCTATAAAAAGATCTTACAAGACTTCACATTTGTGATTAAAAAAAAAAACTAGAGCTAATCTAGAGACTTTGGGTTTGACCAACCAAAACACCAAAACAAAATAAGAATAAGGAAATTTCTAACGACCAAATTTCCTAACAAGGGTCGAACCACTGATAAAGCTAGGGGTGTACACGGTTTGGTCCAAACCGAAATGATTTGGCCGGTTTGGCAAGTGAATTAATCGGTCGGCCGGACCGTAAATTTCAAACCGTATAATTTGGTTTGGTCCATGGTTTGAGTACAGAAACCGGCCGTTTGGACCGGACCGGACCGTTTATAATTTTAATAAATATTTAAATTATATATTGTACTAAAAATATTAATGTAGTACATTTAATGTAGTGGTTCAAGCTATACTTTGGATTTTAAAAGGTACAAGTTCATATCCTTTACGCAACATCATATATTTTATTTTCTCCTACATTTTTATTTACAAATTTTTATTTATTTATTTGTAAACGTCTCTCCTTTTACCCTTATTATCTTCTCGGAATAAGTATGAATCCTATACTGTGCAAAATCATAGAATTTTTATTTTTCTCCTACATTTTTATTTATTTATTGAAATTTAAAATAAACCTTAAACTATCCAATATTACAATCTCACAATTTAATTCAAGCGTCGGTCGGCTTCACCATTGTCGCATCGTAATAATGTGACCTTTTACGAACTATTATGTTTGAGAATGAGATATGAACTATTATATTTTGATGTCATAAATTGTTTATTTCTATTATGATTGTCTTGTACTTTGTCGATGAAAACCATTATTTATTTATTTTTAATTTCTCAAATAAATTATTGCTAAAAATAATTTTTTTTATGTTTTGACTTTGCTCGTTAAAGTCATGTTCCAAACCGTTAAACCGGCCGAACCAAACTGTTTTATTTGGTTTGGTTTGGAAAATTAATTTGGCCGGTTTGGTTTGAGAATTTTTCAAACCGTATTATTTAGTTTGGTCCATACTTCGACCTTCAAACCGGCCAAACCGGACCGTGTACACCCCTAGATAAAGCTAGAGATGAAGTAATCTTCCGACAGTACCCAACCATAGATCATTCTCATGCAGTCACGCAACTCTTCAAATTGATCAACATAGCTCCCATAGCTCCCTGTGAGTCTCAGCTTGTCAAAATCATCAACAATCTGCGCCGATCTAAGCTCTTCAAACTGTGCTGATAAAATCTCTATAAAATCTGCCCAGGACACTTGTCTTTTCAGCAGAAAAGGCATATGCCTTATGAGAATCTCCCTCAATCTTAGCCTGGAAAAGAGGTTCACCCAAAATTGACTCCCCTCTGCCACACCTTTATCTTTTGTATTGCCTCCATTTTGTGATTGTTATGAGAATGGAGGGAGATCAAGCCA
>JAPKLW010008705.1:0-12956 GCA_026898455.1 Plectranthus barbatus | reverse complement strand
TATGCTTTCGATGTTATGTTTTGCAGGCATATAGGGCTAAAAAGAGGTCAAATGATGAAAAGAGCTGAAAAGAACATAGTTGCTGCTTTGATTGACACACAGGAAGTCGAGCAAGTTGGAAGGCGTGCCAAAAAAATCCGAAGCATTACATCTGTGTTGATCGACACAGAGATCGGATGTCTTCAAAGGCCAAGCAGGAAGGAGGCTCGACATGCTTGTGTGCATGTCGATCGACACCCCCGATGTCGATCAACATAGAGGCTGGACAGGTGGCTCGACATCAAGGAAGAGCCTGAATTTTGACTTGCATGTATGTCGATCGATGTGGTGCATGTCAATCGATACAGAAGCCCGAGACGAAAAAGTTGTCTGTTTTGGTTATTTTTGTTATTTTAGCTTAATACCTAGTTTACATATTTTGGCTTCTCTATAAATATGAACTCAATAGGCACGAAATTTACCCTTGATTTTGCACTTACATTTTTTGGCATTGGAGTTTTACAAGACATTGATGGTTCCTCTTCAATTGTTGAGGTAATTAATAATATGTTTTCTTAATTATCAGTAATGATTTGTGGCTAGAAACCCTAACAGGTTCTAGGGCTTTTGATAGTCTTTTCTTATGCATGTTTGAATGAAATCAACTCTATAGCATGGTTTAATTTCCTGGGATTAATTTATTGAATCAAGATTTAAAGAAGGATCGAGAGATGAATTTGGATCTTGGTTTATAGTTATCAATTGAAAGACTGTGAGGTGAAAACTGGTAATATGAAGAGAAAATTAATTTTACTTGTTTTATGTCTTGATAAGCTCATATTTACACTCACTTATCTATATTTTTCTCCATTGTTTCAAGTGTTTTACATTATGTTTTTACTTAAGTCTGTGCATGAGTCTACTTTATAGGGTGTTATGCCTTTGATGGGTGAATTTTGCAGGTTTTAGGCCAAATTCATTGGAAACCCGTATCGAAAGCAGATGATGTTCAAAGGAACAGTCACGACTTCTTACACAGATGGAATCT
The DNA here is from genome assembly GCA_026898455.1 of Plectranthus barbatus. Classification (NCBI taxonomy): domain Eukaryota; kingdom Viridiplantae; phylum Streptophyta; class Magnoliopsida; order Lamiales; family Lamiaceae; genus Plectranthus; species Plectranthus barbatus. The sequence goes on along the minus strand of JAPKLW010008705.1, from coordinate 11,929 downwards.
GAGCTAATGAAGCACATGTATGTAAAGATCTTTGAAGTAGCTTTCCAACGCAACTGGAATCGGGTCAATCGGAGTTCGGGAGAGGAAGTTATGGCCAAAACTGTGAGACTGCGCAGACAGATGTTTCTGTGTCGAGCGACAGGATTTGTGTCGGTCGACACAGAAACCAAATTTCAAGATTCGACACAAATTTCAGCCCGGATTTTGATCGGATGATTGTGTCAATCGACATCCTGCCTGTCGGTCGACACAGAAGCCCGAAAAAGCTATTTTGGGCCTGTTTTGGCAGTTTTTGCTATTTTGACCCAATACCCAAATTAGGTCTTTTTCCCCCTCTATAAATTAGAACTTTCAGGCACGAAATTAGATCTTCTTGGCTCTGTTTTTGCTTAATACGTTGGAGTTTTCCAAGACATTGAAGGTTCCTATTTTATTTGTAAGTTCATTAATAATATGTTTCTTTATTTTCTAGTCATGATTTGTGGCTAGAACCCTAAACAGGTTCTAGGGTTATGATTTCTTTTCTGATACATGTTTAATTGATATCAACTCATATAGCATGGATTAATTCTCTAATTTAATTTAATAATCTAGATTAAAAGAAGGACCGAGAGGTGAATTGAGATCTAGGTTTATAGTTAATAATTGATGGATCGAGAGATGAAAATTATTAACAGGAAGAGAGAATTAATTGTGTTTGTTTTCTGTCTCAAAAGGAAGAAACTTGCATAGGAATTAATTAGATAATTATTGAGATTAATTAATTTGGTGTTCTTGAGACCGAGAGGAGATAGTCACTAATTAATAATCTAGGATTTAATTGCCTGACCAAGGAATTTAATCCACAAAAATCTATGTTTTCCCCATTGCTGAGTTGATTCATATTTACATGTTGATGATTAGATTATCTGCCCTAGGATCTGTGCTCTCTTTAATTGTTTTAAAACCCCTTTATTTTCTGCAATTGTTATCTTTAATTTCCAAAACAAAACCCCAGTTTTCCAATTTCCTCAAACATCTATGTTCTAAAAACTATGACTAGGACTTTAGGTTTTTCATTGCACATTCCCTGTGGGATCGACCACCCTTGGGTGTAAAAATATTATTTGCTTAACCGCTTTTCTGCAGTTATCATGTCTCAAAAGGAAGAATCATGTGTAGGAATTAATTAGATAATTATTGAAATTGACTAAGTTTGTGTTCTTGAGACCGAGAGGAGATAGTCACAATTTAGTAGTCTAGGTTTTTATTTCCTGACCAAGGAATTTAATCCATCAAAATCTAATTTATCCCCATTGCTGAGTTGATAAACTTGCATGCTAAAGTTTAGATTATTTGCCCTAGGATTTGTATCTTTAATTATTGTTTTTCAAAACCTTTAAATTATTGCACTGTTATCTTTCAATTTCCAAACCAAATCCCCTTTTTAAAATTCCTCAAACTTCTATGTTCTGAAAACTATAGCTAGTACTCCTGATATTTCGTTGCATAGTCCCTGTGCGATAGACCACCATCGGGTGTAAAATTTATTTGTTCGTTGTATTTTACAAGCATCAAATTAGCGTCGTTGCCGGGTACTATCAGATTTGTCTAGATATTAGTTTGTTTTATGATCTGATGTATTGAGGTTGTATTTTATTTGAATTTTTGTTTTATTTTCGTATTTGTTTGACATTTGTGTTTTAATTTCATGTTTTAGGGTTTGTGTGCGTTTTCAGGGTTTTACATCTATTTTGATCGACACAGCTATAAAAGTCCCGCGTGTCGATCGATAGAGCCACTGTTGATTGACACAGAGGCTGATTTTCTGCAGTTCTTTTCTCATGAACGATGTACACGCGAGCTCAGGACAAACCACTTGAAGCCTTTGACCCTGAATTAGAAGCCACTATCCGAAGGAGGAAAAACAAAAAAGCACAAAGCTCAGTTGTCAACATGGAGCCTCTAAACAACCAACATGATGAGGACTATCCCAACATGCCACCATTGGAGGAAGTAGATGCTCAACTTACCCAAAGGAATGTCATGCTTCTAGTTCAAGAGTCAACCATATGAAGGACATCATCAAGCAACTGATGGCAGAAAGAGAAGCAGACAGACTCGAGGCTCAAAGGAGAGAAAGAGAGCGGGAAAGAGAAAGGCGCCACAAGGAGGACTCTGATGATGAGGATCCAAATGCCATGGCAAGGAGGTACAGACCGCAGCCCGGCAATGAGGGATTTGTTATTGGCATCACTGCCAATAACTTTGAACTCAAAATTGGCTTGATTCAGATGGTTCAACAGAACCAGTTTGGTAGCCAAGCAGTGGAGGATCCATACACCCATCTCTGAATGTCCGTTGAGGTGTGTGATACCATCAAGCATAATGGAGTCAGCCAGGATGTGATCCGTCTGCGCTTGTTTCCCTTCTCACTTTGAGATCACACTCGGACGTAGTTTACAGCCCTGGATTGCAGCAATATTCGCACTTGGGCAGATCTCCGAGCAGAGTTCCTCACCGCATACTTCCTTCCATCAGTGATCATTCAGAAAAAGATGGAGATCCTACAGTTCCACCAGAACATGGACGAGTCTTTATTCGAGGCGTGGAGTAGGTTCAATGAGTTGCAGAGGAGCTGCCCGGGACATGGAGTGGACCCTGAAGAGCATGCCCACATCTTCAAAAAAGAGATGATCGAAAGAACCCAAGAGTCTATTGATAATGCAGCCGGAGGTTCTCTGATGAGTTTATCACCTGAAAAGGCCCTCAAGTTGTACAAGAAGATGTCTTTGCACAATCAGAAAAGGGCTAATCCAAGGAGACCACTAGTTAGGGTAGTGGTAAAGAAGGAAGATGACACCCTCAAGAAATAAGTGGAAAAGCTAAAGGGGGAGGTTGAAAAGTTAACTTCTAGTGCTTGTGTTTCTGTTGCAAAGGTTGATCCCTTTGCCGACGTGAACTACGCGAATCGAGGAGGATACCAAAATCAGTACCGGCAAGGGGATATCAGTGATAACTGCAGTAAAGCGGTTAAGCAAATAAAATTTTTACACCCGAAGGTGGTCGATCCCACAGGGATTGTGCAACGAAAAATCCAAAGTACCAGCTATGATTTCTAGAACGTAGAAGTTTGAGGATTTTGAAAAAAGGGATTTTGTTTGTAATTTAAAGAGAACAATGCAGAAAAAAAAAGGTTTTAAAAGCAATTAAAGAAAAGCACAGATCCTAGGGCAGATAATCTAATCATCAACATGCAAATATCAATCAACTCAGCAATGGGAAAAACATAGATTTTTGTGGATTAAATTCCTTGGTTGGGCAATTAAATCCTAGATTATTAATTAGTGACTATCACCTCTCGGTCTCAAGAACACCAAATTAATCAATCTCATAATTATCTAATTATTCCTATGTAGGTTTCTTCTTGGTTGGACAGAAATCAAACATATTTAATTCTCTCTTCCTGTCAATAATTTTCATCTCTCGATCCATCAATTATTAACTATAAACCTAGATCTCAATTCACCTCTCGGTCCTTCTTTTAATATAGATTATAAAATTAAATTAGAGAATTAAACCATGCTTTCAGAGTTGATATCAATTATACATGCATCAGAAAATAAATCATAACCTTAGAACCTGTTTAGGGTTCTAGCCACAAATCATGACTAGAAAGGAATGATAAAGGAACCTTGAATACAAAACTCCAATGTCTACAAGCTCCAAAATATGCTAAAGGAATGATATTTCAAAGACAATTTTCGAGCAGGTTGAGTTCATATATATAGAGGGAGGAAAAGACCTAATTTGAGTATTGGGTTAAAATAGCAAAAACTGCCAAAACAGGCCAAAAATAACCTTCTCGGACATATGTGTCGATCGACAGGAATCTTGTCAATCGACACAACCTTCAAGTCAAACCCAGGCTGAATTTGCGTCATTTCTGCAACTTGGTCCTCTGTCTCGATCAACGGGGAAAATTTCGATCGACAGGAATGCACGTGTCGATCCCCTTCCGCGCAGTCTCACGTTTTTTGCCATAACTTTTGCTCCCGCACTCCGATTGACCTGATTCCAGTTGCGTTGGAAAGCTAATTCAAAGATATTTCTCTTTCCATGCTCCATTAGCCCATATTCCATGTGTGGAAGGATTCGTGACTGTTCCTTTGAACATCATCATCTGCTTTCGGTACGCATTTCCAATGAATTTGGGCTAAAATCTGCAAAAATCACCCATCAAAGGCATAACACCCTCCAAAATAGACTCATGCACAATAATAAGTAAAGAAATAACAACATGTACTTGAAACAATGGAGAAAATATAGATAAGTGAGTATAATTATGAGCTTATCAACCCCCCCCAAACTTGAATATTAGATTGTCCTCAATCGAAGAAAAGAAGAAAGACATCTCAAGCAGTTGAAAGTGCAATGCCTCACAAGATTCATCACAATCAAGGTTCATCAATCCACATCACACAAGCAATTGAAAGAGATAAGATATTCATCAACTTCGGAAGACTCACGGGAAAGTGTATCGCTCAATCACTTAAGCGTTTAGGTTTCTAATGAAAGCACTCATGACATGTATGAAGAAATTTCTACCATAGGCTTGCAAGAGTTCTAAAATCTCCACTGCTCTAATGTGCACACAATTCAAGAATCAAAAAGGACTTTGATTAGGTTGTAATGTAGGCTTTTGTGAAAGGTAGGGAAATATGGCCAAATGACTAAACCAATTGAGTTCATGACTCTCAACAAATCCAACCACTATCTTTTCATCATCCACCAATCTCCTAAAAATTTCAACACAAATCAAGGCTCATTTTTTTTTCTAGTCCTTTTATGCTCTTAAAAATTTTGTTTAATTATTTGAGCTTATAAGGACACCACTTCTTTTTTTTTCTTTTTCTAGAGCCCAACCTTCTTTTGTAAACCACTTTAAGAATTTCTCATCCACTTATAAAAATACCCTTATTTCACCCAAATCCTATAGACAGGATACACATCACCTTTCTCATTGTACTCTCTCATAGACAAGAAAGAACTACAATGTTTCCTTATCTCATAGACCAAGAAAGAAAAACAACAGGCTCAAAGGGGCTAATCTAGAGATAAAAATATTACAAGGTACAATGTTTAGGATAATTTGGTTAACAAAGATGGCCTAAGATCATTTTCTATCCTTGTGCACACTATGCAGTCTCAAAACAGAATAAAAGCAAGTTCTAGAGAAACGAAAACATGCATGTGAATTTCTCATGAACAAATAAAGGCTCAAATCTCACTTGGGTTCAAAAATTCTTCCTTAGTCAACTTCAATCTACTCAAACATCATGCAAGTGTAAGTTTCAATTAGACCCTATCATGCGGTATTCTACATTCATGGGTAAATCAACCACAATCGAAATCAACTCAACTAATCAAAGATCGATTCCAAACATTGCATATAATGCTAGAGGGTTCAATTACTTAAGGATTTTCCTCACATAATATCTATATTTTTTATTGGCAAAAATTTAAACAAACCAAATAAAGCAAGTAAAATCAAATAAAACAGGAAAACGAATAAAGATAAGGGATAAAGGTTCAACTTCTTGTCCACATCCCCCCAAACTTATTTCAAACTCGGAGAGTAAGAAAAAGTTTGAAAATCAGACAAGAAGAAGAGCTGATACCTGACTGTCGATCTCAGACATCCTCCTATTTATCCACTCGAGGAATTTTAGCACCGCGCGACGAAGATAAGTGCTGCTGGCACTCTGTGTCGATCGTCAGGGAACCTGTCGATCAACACAGAGCCTTTTGTCGACCCCTTTTGCTATCGATCGAAAGAGTTCTCCGTGCTCAACCCTTTGTATCGATCGACAGGGATCCTATCGATCGAAACAGAGGCATTCCTCCTGCTTCTTTTTTTTCGAAAATAAAACAAAGTAATTGCGAAACAGAAATTTGAAAATAAAATGAAACACACCAACGGAAATAAAAATGAAGATTGAAAAGAAATAACAGGGATTGAAAAGAAAGCATGTAAAAGTTGGGTTACCTCCCAAAAAGTGCTTTAGTTAACGTCGTAGCTCGACGATACCTGTTTTCAGAACCAGGGCGGGCTAGTTTGCACTCACCTACCGTAATCCACCATGTAGACCCACCGATCTTGGATGACAGCAGTGAGCTCGGGAAGAGACGGTGTAATTGACAATTTTGCCGACTCGTTCCCTCGCTCCCATCTTTGAGCGGCTTGGTCTTCTTTGAACTCCTCACTTGCTTCTTCTTCTTCTTCCTCATCTGCTTCCTCTCGAGATATGATTCTGTAGCATTCGGGTTTTTTCCGGCTTGTGTCAAGCTGAATGTGATCCTTTCCTCATTTGCTCGAAGCGTGATCTCTCCACCACGGCAATCAATCAGAGCATCACTAGTGTCTAGGAATTCCCTTCCCAAGATGAGGGGTGTGCTTCCATCCTCCTTCATGTCCAAGACTACAAAATCTGCAGGAAAAATTAGATGACCCACACGAATGAGACATCCTCTATGATACCTTTTGGGCGGGACACAAATCGGTCTGCCATCTGCGAAGTAATTGTAGTCGGCCTCAACTCTCCAATCTTGAGGCGCTGGAAGATAGAGAAGGGCATCAGGTTGATACTGGCACCAGTGTCGCACAGCACCTTCTCGAACTTGAACCCCCCGATCTCAACTGGGATGGTGAAACAACCTGGATCACTTCTCTTGATTGGAAGTTTCTTCAATAGGAACATGTTGCACTGCTCATGAAGCTTCACGATTGCATTCTCCACGAAGTGTTTCTTCTCGCTCATCAGCTTCCGGAGATATTTCATGTAACCTGGAATTTCAAAAAGAGCTTCAATTAGTGGAATATTAATACTTACCTTCTTCAAGTTCTCGAAAAAGCGTGAGAACTTGGAATCCTCCTTTTGCTTGGCGAATCTCTGAGGAAAAGGCATCGAAGGTGCCTTGGCAGCTTTGGAAGTGGAGGAATGGGGATGGAACTGTGTTTCTGTCGACTGGCCTCCTGTCTGACCTGCCTGTCGATCGATAGGCTACAATTCTATCGATCTCCTCCTCTGAATCTGTGTCGACTCCCTATTCTGGGTCTTTGTGTCGATCAACAGGAATATTATCGATCGAAACAAAGGTCGGCTCTGCTGGGTCTGCTTCTTTTCTCCCCCCAAACTTGCTTTGGGGCATGCTCGGACCTGTGTAACTCTTTCCGGACCTCAGCTTCACAACTTTGCAATCTTGTTGGTTCTTGGGATTTGCCTCGGTGGTGCTAGGCAGCTTTCCTGGAGTATGTTGCATCCCGATAGTAGAAGCAATTTGGCTCACTTGAGTCTTAATGATCTTGACGTGCTTGCCAAGCAGATCCACCTTGGTATTGACTCCTTCCACTTCTTTCTCAATTTTTCCCATTCTGTGGTCTGAAGCTTTGATAAAATTCTTGAGCACCTCTTCAAGGGTTTCCTTCTTCTTTTCCACCACTTCACCATCTTGCACCTCGAAGTCTGGAGGCGGCTGCTCGGCGGCATTTGGCTGAGAGTGGGAGAATCTGGGGTGAGGTCTTGGGAGGCAATGCTGATATTCCCCCTACCGGTATTGGTTCTGATAACCTCCTCGATGCATGAAGTTCACATCAGCGATGGGGTCAACCTGTGCAACAGAAACACAAGTAGCATTGGAAGTTAGTTTTTGTACCTCCCCGGTCAGTCTCACGACTTCCTTCTTCAGCGTGTCATCCTCCTTTGCCTCAACAGCTCCGATTTGTGGCCTCCTTGGATTTTCCCTTCCTTTTTCTGATGGTGGCCTTGATTTCTGGGTCAAACATCTCGAGTGGCTTGCCCTGGGCCCTTGTGTTCATAAACCTGCAACAAAAACAAAGAAAAACAGGAAATCAGACACTGTGTCAATCGACAGAGAGGTTGTCGATCGACACGGGTGTTTTCAGCACCTGTTTCGATCGACAGAGATTCTGTCGGTCGAGACAGAGGCCGAAAACCAGACAAACTGAACAGGAACAAACACAAAAATCAAACACCAAAAACCAAAATCAACAAACCAAATACGAAATTAAAACAAAAAAATAACACTAAAATAAATATACAACCTCAATCCATCAGATCTAAAAATAAACTAATATTCAGATAAATCTAACAGTCCCCGGCAATGGCGCAAATTTGATAACTGCAGTAAATCGGTTAAGCAAATAATATTTTTACACCCGAAGGTGGTCGATCCCACAGGGACTGTGCAAAGAAAAATCCAAAGTACCATCTATGATTTCTAGAACGTAGAAGTTTTAGGATTTTGAAAAAAGGGATTTTGTTTTGTAATTTAAAGAGAACAATGCAGAAAATAAAGGTTTTAAAAGTAATTAAAGAAAAACACAGATCCTAGGGCAGATAATCTAATCATCAACATGCAAATATCAATCAACTCAGCGATGGGAAAAACATAGATTTTTGTGGATTAAATTCCTTGGTTGGGCAATTAAATCCTAGATTATTAATTAGTGACTATCTCCTCTCGGTCTCGAGAACACCAAATTAATCAATCTCATAATTATCTAATTATTCCTATGTAGGTTTCATCTTGGTTAGACAGAAAACAAACATATTTAATTCTCTCTTCCTGTCAATAATTTTCATCTCTCGATCCATCAATTATTAACTATAAACCTAGATCTCAATTCACCTCTCGGTCCTTCTTTTAATCTAGATTATAAAATTAAATCAGAGAATTAAACCATGCTTTCAGAGTTGATATCAATTAAACATGCATCAGAAAAGAAATCATAACCCTAGAACCTGTTTAGGGTTCTAGCCACAAATCATGACTAGAAAGTATATAAACATTAAATTAATACCTTGCAAAAACAAGAGGAACCTTGAATACAAAATTCCAATGTCTACAAGCTCCAAAATATGCTAAAGGAATGATATTTCAAAGACAATTTTCGTGCAGGTTTAGTTCATATATATAGAGGGAGGAAAAGACCTAATTTGAGTATTGGGTTAAAATAGCAAAAACTGCCAAAATAGGCCAAAAATAGCCTTCTCGAACATATGTGTCCATCGACAGGAATCCTGTCGATCGACACAATCTTCAAGTCGAAATCCGGGCTGAATTTGCATCATTTCTGCAACTTAGTCCTCTGTCTCGATCGACGGGGAAAATTTCGATCGATAGGAATGCACGTGTCGATCCCCTTCTACGCAGTCTCACAGTTTTGGCCATAACTTTTGCTCCCGAACGCCGATTAACCCGATTCCAGTTGCATTGGAAAGCTAATTCAAAGATCTTTCTCTTTCCATGATCCATTAGCTCAGATTCCACGTGTGGAAGGATTCATGACTGTTCCATTGAACATCATCTGATTTCGGTATGGGTTTCCAATGAATTTGGCCTAAAACCTGCAAAAATCACCCATCAAAGGCATAAAGCCCTCCAAAATAGACTCATGCACAATAATAAGTAAAAACATAACAAAATGTACTTGAAATAATGGAGAAAATATAGATAAGTGAGAATAATTATGAGCTTATCAATCAGCACTACCACCACAGAGCTCATCCCGGATTTTCCTATGCTCAGCCAGAAGGGGCTGAAAACCCTCCACCAGACTTCGATATGCAGAAAGCTGGATTATCCTCTATTTTGATCGACACCCCCGGTGTCGATCGACACAGAGGACGGGAGGAGGACAAGATGTTGAGCAATGAAGAGATTTTGACTGGCGAGAATTCTGCGGGCATGTCGACCGACATGCCCCCTGTCAGTCGACATGGAGGACAGATCGACAAAGATGCTGCCCAGTCGACACAAAGGCTTCCCCAGCACAAGTTTTCAAATTCCAAAGCTGCTCAACTACCTCCGATGTCCTTTCCTCAACGTTTTGCCAAGCAGAAGGAGGATACCAAGTTCTCTCGCTTTGTTGAGAACTTGTAGAAGGTAAGCATTAACTTACCCTTGATTGAAGCTTTGAGAGAGATTACAAGTTATATGAAGTATCTCCACAAGTTGATGAGCGAGAAGAAGCACTTTGTGGAGAACTCGACAATCAAGCTTCATGAGCAATGTAGCCTCCTACTCCAAAAGAAGATCCCAATCAAAAGGAGTGATCCAGAATGCTTCATAGTCCAAGTCGAGATCGGAGGGATCGAGTTCGAGAAGGTGTTGTGCGACACTAGTGACAGCATCAACCTGATGCCCTATTCCATCTTCCAACGCCTCAAGATTGGAGAGTTGAGGCCGACCACTATCACACGGCAAATGGTAGACCGCTCAGTGTCTCGCCCGAAAGGTATACTTGAAGATGTACTTATTCGCGTAGTTCATCTTATTTTTCCTGCAGATTTCGTGGTCTTGGACATGAAGGAAGATGGAAACACACCCCTCATCTGGGGAAAAGAATTCCTGGATACGAGTGTTGCATTGATTAACTACCACGGTGGGGAGATTGCGCTTCGAGCCAATGAATAAAGGATCACATTCAAGCTCGAGAGATGCTGGCAACAATCCGAATGCTACAGAATCTCCTCCATTGAAGATTATGAAGAGGAAGAATTTGAGGAAGACTAAGAAGACCAAGCCGCTCGAGAATGGGAGCGAGGGATGAGGTGGCAAAACTGTTAATTACACCATCTCATCCTGAGCTCACTATTGTCATTCAAGATAGCTAGGTTTACATGACGGATGCTCGACGAATAAGAGTGCGTTCTAGCCCACTTTGGTTTTGAGAAAAGAAGGTATCGTCGAGCTATGATGTTAACTAAAGCACTTGTTGGGAGGTAACCCAACTTTTACATGCTCTCTTTTCTATTTCACTTGTTTTTCTTTTCAATTTTCATTTTTATTTTTGTTGGTGTGTTTAACTTTGTTATTTTCATATTTCTGTTTTCCTTTATTTTATTTTTGAAAAAAATATGAAACAGTGGAGGATTTACCTCTGTTTTGATCGACATGTCTGATCTCGATCGACATAGAGGTACGCACGGAGTTACAATTCGACCCGATGTAGGGGTCAACAGGAAGGCTCTATGTCGATCGACAGGCCCCTATCGATCGACATAGAGTGCTAGCAGCCACAATTCTTCATCGCGGAGAGTTGATTCCTCCGGTGGATAAAAACATTAATGTCTGAGATCAACGAGCCAGGTACAAGTTCTTTTTCTTGTCTGATTTTCAAGTTTTTTCTTACTCTCCGAGTTTGAAATAAGTTTGGGGGGATATGGACAAGAAATTTGAACTTATTTATCCTTTACTTCTTTCTTTTTATTGCTTTCTTTGAATTGTTTTGTTTATTTAAATTTTTGCCTGGAAAAAAATATGGATATAGTTATGTGGAAATTATTGAATAACTGAACCCATTTGAAATGATTGCGAGTTGAAATCGATTAGGGATGAGTTTGATTTGATTTCAATTGTGGTAGATTGCCTATGAATGTAGAACACCGCATGATATGATCTAATTGAAACTTATACTGGCATGATGTTTGATTGGATTGAAATTGACTAAGGAAGAAATTTTTGAACCCAAGTGAGATTTTGAGCCTTTTTCGTTTGATGAGAGATTCGCATGTATGTTTTTGTTTCTCTAGAACTTGCTTCTGTTTTGTTTCAAGATTGCATAGTGTGCACAATGATAGAAAATGATCTTAGAGCCATCTTTGTAAGCAAAATTATCCTAAACACTGTCCCATGAAAAATTTTATCTTTTGATTAGCCCTTTTGAGCCTGTTACTATTTCTTTCTTGGTCTATTAGTTAAGAAAAACATTTTAGTTCTATTTTGTCTATGAGATAGTGCTATGAAAAAGGTGAATTGTATCCTGTCTATAGGATTTAGGTGAAATAAGGGTAATTGTTATAGGTGGATAAGAAATTTCTAAATTGGTATACGAAAGTAGGCTGGGCTCTTGAGAAAAAAAAAA
>JAPKLW010008704.1:0-12959 GCA_026898455.1 Plectranthus barbatus | reverse complement strand
TCACCGCGGAATACCTCGCCGATCTCTTCGGACTGAGGAATGAAGGAGAGGAAGTGGCCACGTATCATCAGGATGATACGGTGGAATTCCGGAGGAGGTGGGCGCAATGGAAGAAGCCAGAAGTCACCGTCTTCCGGACTGGCATGAAGAAGTCCGAGATGGAGGAGTACTGGCAAATGGTGTGCGATATTGTGGTTCGCATGCTACAATGTGAGGTCGGCTCGTACGCCGAGTTAAGCCTGCGGAAGTTCTCGGTGATGTGTGCCCTGGTGGATGGAGTTCAGGGCAATTGGGCCGAATTTTTCTTTGGCCGGTTGCTGGAGAATGTGGCGCGGAACATCACCGTGCCAACGGAAGGGAAGTTTGCCCACGCTGTCTCGTTCGGGCTGCGGATCAGCCACATCTTGGAAGTGGAGATGGGTGAAGGCGTTGACCAAGGGGAGAGACTGGTCCCCTCAGACTTTATACCAGTCTCCAAGGTCAAGCTGGCTGACCCCGATTACAAGAAGCCGCGCCGGTTGAAAGGGAAGAAGGCAGTGAACCCTGATGAGGCCATTTCTGAGGAGGACTCAGAAGACCTGGGGGAGCAAGTGCCAGCTGTGGCTCACCCACTGACTGATGAGGCTAGGGCTGAGCTGAAGAGAAAGCGCGAGCTCGAGTCCCTATTTGTCTCGATGGAGGACGCGGTGGCTGAGGCAACTGGCATACATCCTCAAGCACTAGCGCCAGTGCCAGCTCCCAAGCCCCGATCAAGGAAGAAGCCCAAGACTCACCAGTACCAGCAGCCTCCGCAAGCTGTTGCTTATGAACCAGCATCCGGGAAAATCTCGATACCAGTCAAGAAGTCCGTTCTTGGACTGACTGAGGAGGAGACCATAGAGAGGATGACCCGGAAGCGAAAGAGGGTTCAGACCAGAGCTCAGAAACTGGTGGAGCAAGCAAAGAAGGAGCAACAAGCCTCCATAGTAAGGAAGAAACAGGCCCAGGCAAGGTTGAAGGCCTTGGCCGACCAGCGAAGAAGAGAGGCTGAGCTGGCAGCCCGCGATGAAGCCTTTGCAAAGGTGCAGGCTGAGCATGAGGCCAGACGTCAGGCGCAACTGGCGGAGCAGGTGCACCAGGTGGCCAAAGGCAAATGGGAAGTTGCCCCAACTACAAGTGCAAGGCCACCAGCACCAGCTCCAGGCCAGATCCTCTCAGACGAATCATTCACGCGCCTGATGGTCATGGGTGCTGAAGAGGATGTACTATCCTTTGTGGATAAGTACCAGGAGGTCGAGGTCGCTGAAGTCCCTCCACCCGCGCAAGGGGGTGGTGGAGGTGAAGAAGACCCACTGGCCGCGCACAGTGGGGGTGCCAGTTGAGGAGAAGAAGTGCGGGCGACCACCCCGGTAAAACTGGCGAGCTCAGAGATGGAGGTGTCTACTGGTGGAGAGGCTGCTGACAAGGCTCCCATTATCATTGTTGACGATGAAGAGCCACCACCAGTGGTACAGCACCACACTGTACAGAGGATGGAGCCGAGAGATCTCTTTCCCAACTTTGAAGCTGAGGCTCAAGCTTTTGCCAGTCGCCCCCGATCTACAGATGACTCGACATCAACTTCCGGGCGACCAGCAGCATCCTCTACACCACCAGCTAGGCGTGCACGTACTGAAAGGCAACCTTACATGCTCTGCATTCAAGAACACCAGCTGGTCGATGAAGACACCTACCGTACTCAGGTGACAGGGGTGCATCGGTGGGAACAGCGCGGGGAATGGGCATTCCAGAATTCAAGAGTGCCAGAGCCATCTGCATTTAACATCATCCCCACCTGCGGACTCCCACACCAGTCAGTATACGCTAGCAGAATTTCCGACTGGACCCTGCCCCTGCAGCCTTTGGAGTATTACAACTATACTCTTTACGAGTATGTGGCTAACATCACGGCGGAGGTGGAGAGCGCCGTTGATGACGAGGTGTTCGCTGAGCACAGGCCGCTGTGGAGGATCAACGTCGGACTTTTTCGGGAGCTCAGGCGTTGGAAGATTTTTGACCGATGCGAGCGCCTGCTGACAGTGGAGAAGCGGGCGGTCCTCTATGCCAGGCTGGGTCTTGGGTACTGGAGAGCGGAGGAGGAGTGGGCTCATGCCTTCATGGGCACTGATCCTGAATGCCCCCAGCAGCTATCTACAAGGAGGATCAAGCGCCGCTTGCGGAAAATCGCTGAGTATAGGCAGCTGACTGGAAGCTCCGGCCTCCCGCCACTGAAAAAGATCAAGTTACCTTTCCTCCAGTTTCGAGTCACCAGTCGGGGGTACCAGCTGACGTACGCACTCCGTCGCCTCAAAGTGCTGGTTACCCTCCCGAGGATCCCTCCCTACCATGCTATATTGTTCGACATAGCTGCCTGCGCTCTGCTGGTAGACCACTTAGTAGAGGAGGATCCCTCTCGTGGTTGGTGGCTGACCCTTGCCGTCCCCCCTGTTCCTACTGTTTCGGGCGATCTTGTCCCTAATCATATGGACTGGCAAGTGGTGGAACTCACAGCCCAACCCATTTTTGATCAAGTCCAGCCAGCTCCAGCAGCAGTGTCAGTAGTGGAGCCAGCAGTCGAAGTGCCCGTAGAGGAGTCAGCAGCAGCTGATGTACCAGCAGAGGAACCAGCTGCAGCAGCGGTATCAGCGGAGGAGCCAGCCCCAATGGAGACAACAGCGGAATCTGAACCAGCAATGGCTCCTTCCGCACCTGATGTGCCCTCCTCTTCCATAGAAGTATCAGCGATGCCGATCTCCGAGATCCATCCTCCTGCGCAGCTTCTTGCACTCATTGATGCCAGGATGGATCAGCGCTTTTCTTCCTTCTGGACCGAGATGGCACAACAGATGGAGTCTGTAACCGCTGGAGTGTCCTCCTTTTTGGCACGGATCCAAGAGGGGGAAAGTACGCGAGCACGTGCTGAGGCAGAGAGAGCTCGTCTTGCTGAAGAGGAGAGGAGAATTGCTGCTGAGGAAAGGGAGAAGAGCAGACAAGATATGGCAGCGCTCACTGAGATCCTGAGGTCGCTCACAAGCAGAACTCAATCACCAGGATCATCTTCTCAGCCATAGTCTTGTTTCTCTATTTTTTTGTTGTAAGTAAATATGTATCAGCTAGTCTAGTCAGTTACCAATTCCTGTACTTGTAATTGCTCCATCACTAATGGAATGCTGACTGACAAGTTGATGACAACCTCTCATTGTCCAACAATTGTCAAGTATTTACTTACCAGCTGAACTTACACATCCAGTGTAATCAGCACCAGCACTCGTCTACATTCTTTCAATCTATTTTTGCTCTGATCTCAATTTTCATATTTTAAACGAGCAATATCTCTCTTAGTTTGAGGGGGAAGATTTTAGTTAGAGCTGATGTGAGGAAGTGGTTTCATGGGTTTAGATCTGATAGGCTTATTTGTAAAACCGTGAAATCTTCTGTAACTTTCCTCATCAGCTGAGTGCTCGCTGGTTAGGCTTTGATCGCACCAAAAAGGGGGAAATTGTTGGGAAATTTGTCTATGTTTCCCTCCCTCAGTAGCTACTTGTATAGATCTTAGTTTTGGTGGATCAAATCCTAAGTCCTACCAGCGTCAGTTGTCTCTAGATAGCTCTAGTTCTCAAATGTAAAGTCCTGTTTAGGTCTTTTGAGTTGTAAGTCGCAGCTGATCAAGACTCATGCTGACATTGTTCACCAGCATGAGAAGTGCTTACCACTGGTTACTGTTCACCAGTTGGGAAAAATTTCATCAGGTGGCGGCTGACAAAGACTCGTGCTGACACTGTTCACCAGCATGAGAAGAGCTAATGACTGGTTACTGTTCACCAGTTGGGAAGGATTTCACCAGCAGGCGGCTGACAAATCCTACCAGCAGAATACGTGTTCTCACTGACACTATTCACCAGCGGTGAATCCACCAGTCATGGGAGATTCCAAGAGTTAACATCAGACATATTGGTAGACTTAGATTGTGCCAGCGCAAGTCACCAGCAGAGACTGCCAGCACAAGATCACCAGAATGATCTACCAGTCGGATGTTACCAGCAGAATTCCAGATTCTCTCTCCCAGAGTCTTAGAGACAAAAAGAAGATTCGTCGAGGAATTAACTGACAGAGTATGACTTTAAGGAGGATACCTTAAAGTCCATCAGTTACAAGATACCAGTCTCGATTCCTCGTACTGACGATTAGTGCCGTTCTGACATAAAGAGATCAATGTCAGATAAAGCGGACAAAAGTATGGCACTTTCCGGAAAAACATACCTGCCGCCGTCAGAAGGACATGCGAGGACAGAGACCTTTTCCGTATGTGTCCAAACGGCTAGAAGATTTGAATGGGATCCCGCGTCTATAAATAGGTCGGAACTACCAACATTTAAGACGCTTGCTTCCTAACATTCAATACCGTTCACCTACCGAAAGACTGCAATTTATTACGCTCAAGCAAGTAGAAGCGCATACAACTTTCGAGGCTTTTCCTAAAGCTTACCGTGTGTTGATTTATTCAAACACGAGACTTCAAGCTTCCAGCTTGTAAGTTACTGATCTCTTTGGTGCTCTTTCTCTTCCGAGGAAGTTCACAGCAGCTCTTGTGCCAGCTAGCACTTGAGTTATCACGGGCAGTTTGCCGTATTGAGAAGATACGTTCTTGGGAGAACTAAACACCCAGTGAAGCTGTGGAGGTTGAAGTGACGTGCTCGCACTCCACCAGCTGATCAGAGTTAAAGAAGGAAACAAGGCCGGGAGCGGTTGATCTAGTGAACTGGTGGACGAGGCATTCACCAGCTAGAGATAGATCGTAGGACTCTTGTACCTGATTACTCTTAGTGAATTTCCAGTGCTACGACTGGAGAGTGGACGTAGATCAGTTGATCGAACCACTATAAATCCTTTGTCTTTATCAGTTTTCTGCATTACATTCTTATTTTAAACCCAACACCCAAGTGCTGGTGTATACTCTGAAAACTGATAACTGTGTAAACAAGGCCTAAATTTTTCTAAGTCTTGAATCACCAGCTGACAGGTCCCAGTCAGTTGGTTAACCAGCAAGTGCAAGAAAATGATTATATTATTTCCGCTGCAAACGTTTTATACTCTGAAAAACCGGGACCAACAAGTGGTATCAGAGCAGTTGGTTCTTATAGACCGATTGTTTCTGAGTCGCTTAGGACCGAGATCCACGTTTCCTTGCACTCCTTTGTTTGTCTGTTGATTAGCTCAGGTACACGAAGATGAATACTCCGAAGCTACTCGACTACAAGACTGAGAAGCATGACATATGGCGAAAGAGGTCACTCATTTCTCTGAAGAGCATCCATCCGGAAATGAAAGATGTGCTGGAGAAAGGGCCAATCGAGATCACCATGATACAGCACCAGCTAGGAGATCGTCCAGCTGCTGTGATCCCAAAGCCTCAAGGCGAATGGAACGCCGAGGACAGGAAGCGGAATCAGTTGGATTCCATTGCTCACGAGTTGATCCTGGCTTCTCTTTCAGAGTCGCTGATGGAGGAAGCCCTCCAGTTTGACAATGCCAAGGGAGTATGGGATTACCTTGATAGACTATGTCAAGAAACTGATCAAATGAAACGCAACAAATTGCAGGTTGCAGTGGACAAGTACGTGTCCTTCCAGATGCTGCCTGGAGAAACCATCAAGGAGATGGAGGCGAGATTCAACGCCATCGTCAGCGAGCTAAAGTCACTGGACAGGAAGTGCTCAAATGAAGATCTTAATGCCAAGATCCTGTCCAAGATGCCCAAGGAGGACTGGTTCGTGAAGACCACAGCTCTGAAGGAGAAGGACCTGTCCAAGATGACTCCCAAGGAGTTATTTGCTCAACTGCAGGCACACGAGTGGGATATCCAGATGGTAAACAAGAATGAGGCCATCCGGAACATGGGATCCCCCAGCATCAAAGCTCAAGACGAAGCTTACTTCGTCAAGAAGTACTTCAAATGGAAGCACAAGAAGCCCTTCCATGCTGACAGACCTGCTGCCCAGCACAACCAGCAGAAAGAGATCCCAGCCACATCGGGATCTAACTCAAAAGACAGCGAGAGCTCTATCGCTGACCTTGAGCAACAGATGAAGAGACTGGCCGTTCTCCTGGAGAAAGCCAAGTCGAAACAGGGAGTATCTCTAAGCTCACCTGATGGAAAATTCATCAAGAGAGCTCCCCGTGCTTGCTATCAGTGCCAATCCCCTGATCACCTTAAATTTGAATGTCCACAGGTGGAAAAGGGTGAGCGGGAATGGCTGAAGAAGCTCTTCGAAGAGCGTGCATCGAAAGCCGTTGCCAAGGCTATGCTGACCAGGACAGAAGTTCCTGACATTCCTGACCATGACGACGGAGAGTATGAGTCAGATGAAGAGTCAGAAGAGGAAGCTCTACTGGCACTTATGGCAGCCTTCGGTGAGGAGTCAGCTGAAGGAAGTGCTGACAGTGAAGAGGCACTTGCAGCTGATGATCAGGTACAATCATCAGCTCCCCTAATGCATATTATGCCTTCTCACATTTTAGACGATTCTGAGTCGCGTTGCTCCGACTCAGAAGATGTCACAATAGACATTCTTCAACAAGAATTTTTAAAATTTTATGAAATAAAGAATGTCTTGGCTGGAGAAAATGCTTCGCTGAAAGATCAAATTTCTGTTTTGACCAAGGAGATTGAAAAATCGAGGTCAATCAGCGAAGAGCTAGCCACTTTGAAAAAGACTCACTTTGAGTTGCTCCAAGATTTTCAAATTGCAAAAACTGAGCGAGATAATTTTCACAATCTCGTTCTGGAGCAAGAAAATAGAATAAATTTTCTAAATAAAGGCTCAAAAGACTTGGAAGCAGCTCTAAGTCATTGGAGAAAGCCTTCTGATAAGTCCGGGTTGGGATTTACAAAGGATTTGAGCATAAACCAGCCCGAACAAATCACTACTGTTAAGGGTAAGGGCAAACTGGTAAGTGCATCAGCACCAACTGGTAATACCAGTCAGTCCCGAATGGGTAATCAACATAGGAACCATAAGTCCAGATACATAGGTGAGTCATCACGACAAAATCATCAACTGGCAAGATCCTCTGCTGACAGGACGCCAGCACACCCAAGGACGCAGACTAAGCCGAAATATTCTAAGGCAAGGAAGTCAGCGTCAGCTGCCAGTGGGATCCGACAGCCAGCACCAGCTGTCAAGGGATTCCACGCACAACCTTTTAAGTATGCCAGTCACCAGCATACTTACAAGGGGTCCCAATCTCAGAGAAATTCTGAGAGAAGGACAATACCTGATAGGAGGAACACCTATCAGAGGCACGAGCCCAATCAAAAGTTTTCACAAAGGGCTATGAATGCTAACCGTGGTGGTCCACGTCCTTAGGGACCACCAAGGCATCATAATGTACCGGAAAAGCATTTCCGAAGCTCCCAGCAGAAGCGTACTTCCAAGGGAGATACACACACAACCTCACTTTCCCAAACCAAACGCATTCATTATTTCAAAAGGAAGGGAAAGGCTGTTAATGATGTCAGCAAGGATAAAACCAAGCTGAAAATCACCCAAGTCTGGATTCCGAAAGGAATTATCCAGCGATCTAACCCTGCAGGACCCGCAGAAGATCGGGTACCTAAATGAATCTCATTTCTTTCTTGCAGGTACAGGATCATGCGACACAGCTTCATAGAACGAGCGAGTGGATCATAGACAGTGGTTGCTCCGCTCACATGACTGGTGAAGAATTTCTATTTTCAGATCTTACCAAGGTCAAAGGACCTCCAGTCATATTCGGTGATAACTCAAAGGGCAGAGTTATCAGCAAGGGCTGCATCGAGAAGGACGATGTCAGAATCATAAATGTATCCCTTGTCACCAACCTCAAGCACAACCTCCTGAGCATCAGTCAGCTGTGCGACTACGGGTACACAGTTACCTTTGAGAAATCAGAGTGCCAGATCAAAGACAAGGAATCTGGCGAGACCAAGCTGAGAGGTGTTCGCAAAGGAGGACTTTATGTCGTCGACTGGCATAGCGGGAAGACTGACTCAAGCTTCGTGGCCACCAGTTCCATGGAAACAAACTGGCTGTGGCACAAAAGGTTAAGTCATCTGAATTTCAAAACTATTAACTATCTGACTAAGCATGATCTTGTAGATGGTCTTCCCAAGGGCGGGTTCAAGAAGGAAGGAATTTGCAAGGCTTACCAGCAAGGCAAACAAACTAAGAAGTCCTTCAAGAACCAGTCGCCAGTCTGCCCCAGTACCAGTCAGGTACTCGAACTGCTACATATGGATCTTTTTGGACCAGTAACGCCTCAAACCATTGGAGGACGACGATATTCGCTGGTGGTAGTCGATGACTACTCGCGCTACACATGGGTAAAGCTTCTCAGAACCAAGGATGAGGTGAAGATCATTCTTCCAGAGTTGATCATCCAAGCTCAGAAACAGAGAGAAGCTGTGGTGAAGCGGATTCGTTCGGACAATGGAACTGAATTCTGTAACAGTCTGCTGATGGATTTTTGCGCGGAAGCTGGTATCAAACATGAAAGATCTACACCAAGGCAACCGCAGCAAAATGGACTGGCAGAACGTAGGAACAGGACGCTGAAAGAAGCGGTCCGGTCCATGCTGGCAGAGTCCGGCTTAGGACAGAGTTTCTGGGGAGAAGCGTTGGTGACGGCCTGCTACACTCAGAATAGAAGCGGGATCAACGACAGACTCCAGAAAACTCCCTACGAAGTGTATTTTGGTCGTAAGCCTTCCTTAGCTCATCTCCGTGCTTTCGGTTCACCATGTTATATCCATAATAATGGTAAGTCGAAGTTAAATGCTTTTTCGCCTAAAGCTGATGAGGGTGTCCTTGTTGGATATGGACATCCCTCTCACAAGGGCTATAGAGTATTTAACAAGACCACCAAGCTTGTGGAAATAACATGCAATGTTGTTTTTGATGAAGCTACTCTAGTGCGCAGGACATTACGACAACTGGCTGAAGATGTTCCTGAGGTCAATGATGTCGTTGATCAGTTGGGCAGGAATTCTTCTGATACTCAACCAACTGGTTCGACTAGACCTATGACTGGATCATCTTCACAACCAGTTCCCTCGGTTGCCCATCAGCAAACTGAGAGGGTCGGTGATGCAAATGACCTTGCTGAGACCTTACACTCAATCTCCCTGAGTGGATCTAGCAAAAATCAAGGGGGAATTCCGACTGGAATCTTTGAGCCAGAAGACAACGATGAACCAGCTGGAATGGAGGTACCAGCTGATACTGACAACGTTGGTGAAGGTTCAGGAAGCCAGTCAGACAGTGAAGCTGATGAAGAAGTTCCGACTGGTGAAGGTCAACCACCAGTTGCAATTCCAGTTCCAACTGGTGAAGATCAACCACCAGTTGCAGTTCCAGCTCCGACTGGTGAAAATGTGGAAGCACCAGTCATCAGGACAGAAGAACCTATTTCACAGCCGGCACCAACAGTCGCTGGTCCTCCCAAATGGCTGAGGGATCACCCATCCGATGCTATTCTCGGTGATCCGGAAGGTTCAGTCCAGACTCGACACGGCAGTGCGCTCCTAAGTTGCTTTATTTCTCAAATGGAACCTACTTCCATAGGAGTTGCACTAGAATCTGCTGATTGGATTAATGCCATGCAAGAAGAGCTTGCTGAATTCACTCGCAATAATGTTTGGGACTTGGTGGAGAGACCATCACACCAGTCAGTGATTGGCACCAAGTGGGTCTTCAAGAACAAGCGAGATGAGAATGGCACCGTGGTCAGAAACAAAGCTCGTTTAGTCGCCAAAGGTTACAGGCAGTGTGAAGGCATCGACTTCGACGAGACCTTCGCACCAGTTGCAAGAATGGAGGCGATACGGCTGTTCCTTGCATATGCAGCGTATCACGGCTTAACGGTATTTCAGATGGACGTGAAGAGCGCCTTCTTGAATGGCGAACTAAAGGAGGAGGTTTATGTCGAGCAACCTCCAGGCTTTGAGATAGGCACCAAAGTGTACAAGCTGAGAAAGGCCCTGTATGGATTGAAACAGGCGCCCAGGGCTTGGTACGAAACGCTGTCACAATTCCTTATCAGCAATGGATTTCGGAAAGGGAAGATTGATAGAACTCTCTTCCTTCTCAAGGATGGAAGTGACATGCTAATGGTGCAGCTCTATGTTGATGACATCATATTCGGATCAAGGAATATATCTCTCTGCGAGAAGTTTTCTCAACTAATGCAGACGTCATTTCAAATGAGTATGATGGGAAAATTAACATACTTCCTAGGACTCCAGGTCCAGCAGTCAACTGATGGGATTTTCATCAGTCAACGGAAGTATACCAAGGACTTAATTCAGAAATATTGCCCAGAGAAAACTAAGTCCCTAAGGATACCAATGAGCACTAGCTGTCAGATATTTCTCGATGAACAAGGTGAATCAGTTGATCCTACCGTTTACCGAGGAATTATTGGATCACTTCTCTATCTCACAGCCAACAGACCCGACATCTCGTACTCAGTCGGAGTGTGTGCCAGATTTCAAGCCAATCCGAAAAGGTCACACATGGAAGCTGCAAAGAGGATAGTGAAATATCTGAAGGGGACAGAATCTCTTGGAATATGGTATCCCAGAAATGATGAGCTTACACTCATTGGATATTCAGATTCAGATTTTGCTGGATGCCGTATAGATCGAAAGAGTACCAGTGGTACGTGTCAGTTTCTAGGACACAAGCTAATCAGTTGGTTTAGCAAGAAGCAGCACTCAGTTGCTACATCTACCACTGAAGCTAAATATGTTGCCGCTGCCAGTTGCTGTGCTCAAATTATTTGGATCAAGCAACAACTGGAAGACTATGAGGTGGACACTGGCTGTGTTCCAATCTATGGCGACAACAACAGCGCTATGTGCATCACAAAGAATCCGGTTCATCATTCCAGAACCAAGCACATAGACATTCGACATCACTTCATACGTGATCATGTCGAGAAGAAGGATGTCAGCGTAGACTACATCAGAACTGAAGATCAACTGGCTGACATCTTCACCAAGCCCCTTCCAGAAGCTAGATTCAAGGAGTTGTGCATCAAACTCGGTTTTATGGAGATTGATGTGAGCCCCAATGATGAGGAAGAATGAGTCCCAGCTCTCATTCTGTTCTTGATCTTCTGAAGGACGCTGATTACGACTAAGTCCAAGCTCTTAGTTGTCTTTATTTAAGTAGTATCTCAAGCTCACTGATGGTTCCTACTGGCGGAACTTATCCCTTAATTGTCTAAGGAAATGAGTCCCAGCTCTCATTCCGAAGTTGCCAGTACAAACCATCAGTTGAAGCGAAATTGGGTCCCAGCTCCCAACTTCAAGCGATGATGAGGAGTGGATTTCTTGAAGAGAAGATAATGCGGAATAAAGTTGAGTCCAAGCTCTCAATTTTCTTAATCTTTCAAGTTTTCAGCAGACAACTGGCGAATTTCCTACGACTGATGAAATTGAGTCCCAGCTCTCAATTTATCCAAGTACTCGGGAGCCAGTCGTAAGTACCAGTTGTCAACTGGTAAGAAGGCCATACAGTCAGGAGAAAGTATGGGACTGGCATATGCTACTGATGACCAGTTATGCCAGCTGTCGCAGAAAAGGCGGGATTGTTCAAATCCTCTTGCGTGTGCGTATCTCAGAATTTAATGCGGCATTTAATGCCACATTTAATACGCACAGTGTCTGCGCAGTCCGACGCTTGGATGCCACCAATCGGCGTGTGCCATGTCAGCTCCACGTCGTGGTGCCCGTCAGCACGACCGCACACGTCACTACCGGGAAGCGGGCCTGCTGATGACCGTAGATTCTGACTTGCTGAGAATTCATCTCGGTCGTTTAATCCAGCATGGCCCTTCATATAAATACCCGATCTCCTTCATCGGGTTCACCTTTACGATCCCTCATATTTTCAGAACCCTAACTCTGTTCAAAGTCTCTCAAAATTCCTTTGATATTTTCTGAAATCATGGCGTCTTCTTCGCAACCTCCTGCTGATAGCCCCTCTACTTCATCATCCTCAGAGTCTCTCGACTTACCCCTCGCTGAAGCTCATATGCCAACGTTTACTGGCATTGTAAAGATAGAGGATATTGATTATAGCCATCCTTTTGCCAGACTGGTTCAACTGAATAAACCGCCGACCTGACATCAACTCTCCAACGCACAGATAAGGGCTGCTCAGGTCCAAAAAGAGAAAATTTTGAATGAGAAATTGGCCCTGAAACATTTCGGGGAGGAGCTGATGGAGATGATCGACCGAGAACAGCTCCGACCGTACCTCACGGCGACCCCCAGCACTTTTCATCCTCATATGGTTGCGGAGTTCTATGCTAGGGCGGTTATTGCTGACGACTGGAAGTCGTTCACTACATCGGTGTTCGGCCACCTGATCACCGTCACCGCGGAATACCTCGCCGATCTCTTCGGACTGAGGAATGAAGGAGAGGAAGTGGCCACGTATCATCAGGATGATACGGTGGAATTCCGGAGGAGGTGGGCGCAATGGAAGAAGCCAGAAGTCACCGTCTTCCGGACTGGCATGAAGAAGTCCGAGATGGAGGAGTACTGGCAAATGGTGTGCGATATTGTGGTTCGCATGCTACAATGTGAGGTCGGCTCGTACGCCGAGTTAAGCCTGCGGAAGTTCTCGGTGATGTGTGCCCTGGTGGATGGAGTTCAGGGCAATTGGGCCGAATTTTTCTTTGGCCGGTTGCTGGAGAATGTGGCGCGGAACATCACCGTGCCAACGGAAGGGAAGTTTGCCCACGCTGTCTCGTTCGGGCTGCGGATCAGCCACATCTTGGAAGTGGAGATGGGTGAAGGCGTTGACCAAGGGGAGAGACTGGTCCCCTCAGACTTTATACCAGTCTCCAAGGTCAAGCTGGCTGACCCCGATTACAAGAAGCCGCGCCGGTTG
>JAPKLW010008703.1:0-12959 GCA_026898455.1 Plectranthus barbatus | reverse complement strand
AGGAAACCTTAGACAGATTTCCCAACAATTTCCCCCTTTTTGGTGCGATCAAAGCCTAACCAGCGAGCACTCAGCTGATGAGGAAAGTTACAAAGGATTTCAGGGTTTTACAAGTGAAACCTATCAGATCTAAACCCATGAAATTACTTCCTCAACATCAGCTCTAACAAAAAAAAATCTTCCCCCTCAACCAAGGAAAGATATTGCTCGTTTAAAAATATGGAAATTAAGATCAGAGCAAATAAGCATGTAAATAAATTTAACATGCAAGATGAGTGCTGGTGCTGATTACACTGGATGTGTAAATTCAACTGGTAAATAAAAACCTTGACAATTGTTGGACAATAAGAGATTGTCATCAACTTGTCAGTTAACATTCCATTATAGATTTAGTAATTACATGTACATTGAATGATAACTGACTAGTCTATGGCCTGGAAGATGATCCTGGTGACTGAGTCCGAGAACTGGTGATAGACCTCAGGATCTCAGTAAGTGCGGCCATGTCTTCCTCTCTCTTCATCCTCCATTCAGCAGCAATTCTTCTCTCTTCAGCTGCAAGGCGTCTCTCCTCCTCAGCAATTCTGGCTCTCTCCTCTTCAGCCAGTGCTCGCGCACTTTCCCCCTCTTGGATCCGCGCCAAAAAGGTGGAAACACCTGTGGTGACAGATTCAAGGCGCTGCTCCACATGCTCTTGGAAGGAGGCAAAACGCTGATCCATCCTGGCATCAATGAAAGCAAGAAGTGCTGGAGGATGGATCTCAGAAAGTGGCTCCGCTGAAACTTCCATGGAAGTGGAAGGCGCATCAGGTGCGGTATCAGCCATCTCTGGTGCAGACTCAGCTGGTACCTCCACTGGGACGGGCTCCTCCGCGGGCACCTCGGCTGATGCTGGCTCCTCCACGAGCACCACGGCTGGTGCTGGCTCCTCTGCGAACACCACGGCTGGTGCTGGCTCCTCTGCGAACACCACGGCTGGTGCTGGCGGGCCTTGTACAAAAACAGGTGGGGCTGTGAAAACCACCAGCTGCCAGTCCATATGATATGGGGCAAGATCGCCCATGACCATTGGAACAGGGGGGACGGCAGTGGTCAGCCACCAACCTCTCGAGGGATCCTTCTCCACTATGTGGTCTACCAGCAGAGAGCTGGCAGCTATGTCAAAGAAGATAGCAAAGTATGGAGGGATCCTGGGGAGAGTGACAATGACCCTGATGCGGCGGAGAGCGTATATCAGCTGATATCCGCGGCTGGTGCTCTGGAACTGGAGGAAAGGTAACTTCGGTTTAGATCGTGGAAGGCCTGAGGATCCAGTCAGCTGTCTGTACAGAGCAATCTTCTGCAATCGGCGCTTGATTCGCCTGATAGACAGCTGGTGGTGGCCTTGGGCTTCAGTACCCATAAACTCATTTGCCCATTCCTCCTCTGCTCGCCAGTACCCAAGCCCGAGCCTGGCATACAGCACTGCGTGCTCCTCAACATTTAGCTTGCGCTCGCACCAGTCGAAGATCCTCCATCTCCGGAACTCCAGGAATAGATTTGCATAAAAAACGTCAGCCAGGTCCCCAAACCTGGTGACTAAGTCTTCATCGACAGCTCGCTCCACTTCAGCTGTGATATTTTCAGCATATTCATATAGAGAGAAGTTGAAGTACTCCACTGGATGCAGGGGCAGGCACCAGTCCAGGATCCTTGAGGCATAGATCGACTGGTGAGGGAGACCGCTGGTGGGGATAATGTAGAATGCTGAAGGCTCCGGCACTCTTGAATTTTGAAACGCCAGGTCCCCGCGGTGCTCCCACCTGTGAATCCCCGTGACCTTCGCCTGAAAGGTATCTTCATCGATCAGGTCATGAAGGTGGATACTCAGCATGTAAGAACTCCGCTCTTGACGCACACGAGGTGCTGATGCTGGTGTGGGTGCAGCTGGTCGTCCAGAAGATGATGCTTCGGAAGAGTGTGGACGACTGGCAGCTGGACGAGCCTCAGCCTCAAAATTGGGGAAAAGATCCCTTGGCTCCATCCGCTGCACCCTGGAGTGATGTACTACTGGTGAGGATTCTTCTTCGGGAATGCGCAGCTGGAGCAGCTGGCACCTCACCAGTAGTCTCCATTGCAACTTCCTTCTCTTCAGCTGGGGCAGCTGGTTCCTCGTCCCTTAACATCTCTACATCATCAGAATCTGAGCTTACATCTGAGAAACTCGCCAGTTTTTCCGGGGTGGTCGCCCGCTCAACAACTCCTCCACTGGCACCCCCTTGCGCGGCCAGTGGGACTTGAACCACATCCTCTTCTAGTTGATAACTTTCAACCAGGGAAAACACGTCCTTCGATCCCATGTCCAACAGGCGCGTAAAAGATTCATCTGGTAGGATCTGGCCCGGAGCTAGTGCTGGTGGCACAACACTTGAAGTCTGGGCAACAGCCCACTTGCCCTTGGCAACTTGTTGCATTTGCTCCGCCATCTGCGCCTGACGACGGGATTCGTGCTCAGCCTTTACCCTAGTAAAGGCTTCATCGCGGGCTGCCAGCTCAGCCTCCCTCTTTCGCTGGTCGGCCAAGTCCTTCAGCCTTGCCTGAGCCTGCTTCTTTTGGACAATGGAAGCTGTTCGTTCCTTCGCAGCTTGCTCAGCCAGCTTCTGAGCTTTCGTCTTGATTCTCTTCCTTTTCCTGGTCATTCTATCTATCGTCTCCTCCTCATTCAGTCCAAGGACGGACTTCTTGACTGGTAAAGATATCTTCCTTGATTCTGGAGCATAGATGACAGCTGGCTGGGGCTGCTGGGACTGATGCAACTTGGGCTTCTTCCTTGGAGAAGACCTAGTGACTGGCACCTGAGCTGATGACCCAGTCACTGCTTGCTCCATCTCTAGAAATGAGGATTCCACCTCATACTTCCTCTTTATTTCTGCCTTCGCCTCAGCTGTCAGCGGGAGAGCTACAGCTGGCACGGCCTCATCTACTGGTTCTGACTCCTCCTCAGAAACCTGGTCAGCAGGGTCCACAGCCGTCTTGCCTCTTAGCCGTTGAGGCTTCTTGTAGTCTGGGCCAGGAAGTTTGACCTTGGTGACTGGGATAAAGTCGGACCCAACCAGTTGCTCCCCTCGGTCGACTCGGTCTCCCATCTCCACCTCCAGAATGTGGCTGAAGCGCAGGCCAAAAGACACTGCATGGAGGAACCTGCCGTCAACCTTGACTGTGCAGTTCTTCTCCACATTCTCCAGCAGCCGGCCGAAAATGAACTCGGCCCAGTTTCCATATACGCCATCCACCAGCGAGCACATAACGGAAAACTTCTTTAGGCTTAGTTCGGCATAGGAGCCGACCTCGCACTGGAGCATGCGCACCACAATGTCGCATACCATCTGCCAGTATTCGTCCATTTCTGACTTCTTCATGCCAGTCTTGAAGATAGTCACCCCCTCCTTCTTCCATTCAGTCCACCTCCGCCTGAATTCCACCGTATCATCCTTGCAATACGTCGCCACCTCCTCACCAGTACTCCTCAGCCCAAAGAGGTTGGCTAGGTACTCTACGTCGATGGTGATCAGGTGTCCGAACACCGACGTGGTGAAGGATTTCCTGTCGTCAGCTATCACCGAGTGAGCATAGAACTCGGCGACCATATGTGGGTGGAAGTTCCTGGGGGTTGCCGTCAAGTATGGTCGGAGCTGCTCATGATCGATCATTTCCATGAGCTCCTCGCCGAAATGTTTCTCGGCCAGTTTATCGTTCAAAATCTTCTCCTTCTGGACTTGGGCGGCTCTGATCTTGGAGTTAGAAAGGAGATGTTGGGTGGCCTTTTTGTTCAACTGAACAAGCTTGTTGAAGGGGTAGGTATAATCTATGTCTTCTTCTTTCACAATGCCAGTGAAGGTAGGCATGTGTGATTCGGCTAATGGTAAGTCTAGATCCAAAGACTCAGTGGAAGAGGATGATTTATCAGCAGCGGGTTTGGATGAAGATGCCATGTTTTCAGGGAATAAGTGTTCGGAAAATTTAAGGAAGATGAACAGAAAAATGTTCGAAAAATTTGAAGGAATGATAAGGGTTTTTCCGATCACGAATAACTGCTATTTATACTGGTGCCACGCTGGGATGGATGGACGAGATGAATTCGTCAAAAATGAGGATCGACGGTCATCAGCAGGCACGATTCCCTGTAGCGACGTGAGTGGTCGTGCTGACGTGGGATGGTGCGTGTAGCTGACATGGCACACGCTGATTGGTCGCGAGATTGCTTTTGACTGCGCAGTCACTGTGCGCATTAAATGTGGCATTAAATGCCGCATTAAATTCAAAGATATGCACACGCCAGACCAATTTTAAACCTTTCCCGCCATTTCTGCGACAGCTGGCACGACTCTTGGACTTCAAGAGAACGTCAGTTGAGAGCTGGGACTCAACTGGTCATCAGTAGTATACCTGGTCATCAGTAGTATACGCCAGTCGCATACTTCCCCCTGCCAGTATGGCCTTCTAACCAGTCGGCAACTGATACTCACAACTGATTCCCGTGTACTTAGACAAATTGAGAGCTAGGACTCAATTTTCACCAGTCGTTGATATATCACCGTTGTCTGCTGACAACTTGAAAGATTGAAAGAATTGAGAGCTTGGACTCAATTCATTCCGCATAATCTTCTCTTCACTTCTTCATCATTGCATGGAATTGGGAGCTGGGACCCAATTTTACTTCGACTGATGGTGCATGACTATTGGCAAATTCGAAATGAGAGCTGGGACTCATTTTCTTCGTTGTTTATGGAATAAGTTCTGCCAGTAGATACCACCTGTGGTCTTGAGCCACCACTAAAGAAAACACGAAGACTAAGAGCTTGGACTTAGTCTTAATCAGCATCCTTCAGAAAATCAAGAACGGAATGAGAGCTGGGACTCATTCTTCCTCAACACTAGGGCTCGCATCAATCTCCATAAGACCGAGTTTGATGCACAACTCCTTGAATCTTGCTTCTGGCAAAGGTTTGGTGAAGATGTCAGCTAGTTGATCGTCGGTTCTGATGTACTCTACGCTGATATCCTTCTTCTCGACATGATCACGTATGAAGTGATGTCGGATATCTATGTGCTTGGTCCTAGAGTGATGAACCGGATTCTTCGTTATGCACATAGCGCTGCTGTTGTCGCAATAGATGGGTACACAACCAGTGTCCACTTCATAGTCTTCCAGTTGTTGCTTGATCAAGAGAATTTGAGCACAGCAACTGGCAGCGGCAACATATTCAGCCTCAGTGGTAGATGTAGCAACTGAGTGTTGCTTCTTGCTGAACCAGCTGATTAGCTAGTGTCCTAGAAACTGACACGTACCACTGGTACTTTTTCTATCTATACGGCATCCAGCAAAATCTGAATCTGAATACCCAATGAGTGTAAGCTCATCATTCCTGGGGTACCATAAGCCAAGTGATTCAGTTCCTTTGAGGTATTTCACTATTCTCCTAGCAGCTTCCATGTGTGACTTCTTTGGATTGGCTTGAAATCTGGCACACACTCCGACTGAGTATGAAATGTCGGGTCTGCTGGCTGTCAGATAGAGAAGTGATCCAATAATACCTCTGTAGCTGGAAGGATTAATCGATTCTCCTTCTTCATCAAGAAAGATCTGGCAACTGGTGCTCATCGGTATTCTGAGAGCCTTAGTCTTCTCTGGGCAATATTTCTGAATTAGGTCCTTGGCATACTTCCTCTGATTAATAAAAATCCCATCAGCTGACTGCTGGACCTGGAGTCCTAGGAAGTATGTTAATTTGCCCATCATACTCATCTGAAATGAGTTCTGCATCAGTTGAGAAAACTTCTCACAGAGAGACATATTCTTTGACCCGAATATAATGTCATCGACATATATCTGCACCATTAGCATATCATCAGCATCCTTGATGATGAAGAGAGTCCTATCGATCTTCCCTTTCTGAAATCCATTACTGATTAGGAACTATGATAGCGTCTCGTACCAAGCCCTGGGCGCCTGTTTCAATCCATACAGGGCCTTTCTCAGCTTGTACACTTTGGTGCCTATTTCAAAGCCTGGAGGTTGTTCGACATATACCTCCTCCTTTAGCTCGCCATTCAAGAAGGCGCTCTTCACGTCCATCTGGAATACCGTGAATCCATGATACGCTGCATACGCAAGGAACAGCCGTATCGCGTCCATTCTTGCAACTGGTGCGAAGGTCTCGTCAAAGTCGATGCCTTCACACTGCTTGTAACCTTTGGCGACTAATCGAGCTTTGTTTCTGATTACAATGCCATCTTCATCTCGCTTGTTCTTGAAAACCCACTTGGTGCCAATCACTGACTGATGTGATGGTCTCTCTACCAAGTCCCAAACATTGTTGCGAGTGAATTCCGCAAGCTCTTCTTGCATGGCATTAATCCAATCGGCAGATTCTAGCGCAACTCCTATGGAAGTAGGTTCCACTTGAGAAATAAAACAAGTCAGGAGCGCACTGCCGTGTCGAGTCTGAACAGAACCTTCTGGATCACCGAGAATAACATCGGATGGGTGATTTCTCAGCCATTTGGGAAGATGAGAATTTGCTGGCATTGGTTCTTCTGTCCTGATGACTGGTGCTTCCTGAACTTCACCAGTCGGAGCAGCAATTGCAACTGGTGGTTGACCTTCACCAGGTGGAATAATTTCTTCATCAGCTTCACTCTCTGACTGATCTCCTGATCCTTCGGCGATAACTACATCGTCAGCTGGTGCATCCACTCCAGCTGGTACATCGTCTTCTTCTGGAATTTTTGAGCCAGTTCCACTCAGGGAGATTGAGTGTAAGGTCTCAGCAAGGTCAATTGCATCACCGACCCTCCCGGATTGCTGATGGGCAACCGAGGATTCTGGTTGTGAAGATGATCCAGTCATAGGTCTAGTCCAACCAGTTGGTTGAGCATTGGAAGAATTCCTGCCCAACTGATCAACAACATCATTGACCTCAGGAACATCTTCAGCCAGTTGTCGTAATGTCCTGCGCACTAAAGTAGCTTCATCAAAAACAACATTGCATGTTATTTCCACAAGTTTGGTGGTCTTGTTAAATACTCTATAGCCCTTGTGAGAGGGATGTCCATATCCGACAAGGACACCCTCATCAGCCTTAGGCGAAAAAGCATTTAACTTCGACTTACCATTATTATGGACATAACATGGTGAACCGAAAGCACGAAGATGATCTATAGAAGGCTTACGACCAAAATAAACTTCGTAGGGAGTTTTCTTGAGTCTGTCGTTGATCCTGCTTCTATTCTGAGTATAGCAGGCCGTGACCAACGCTTCTCCCCAAAAACTCTGTCCTAAGCCGGATTCTGCCAGCATGGACCGGACCGCTTCTTTCAGCGTCCTGTTCCTACGTTCTGCCAGAGTATTCTGCTGCGGTTGCCTTGGTGCAGATCTTTCATGCTTAATGCCGGCTTCCGCGCAAAAATCCATCAGCAGACTGTTGCAGAATTACATCCCATTGTCTGACCGTATCCGCTTTACCATAGTTTCTCTCTGTTTCTGTGCTTTGACAATCAAATCTGGAAGAATGATTTTCACTTCATCCTTGGTTCTGAGAAGCTTTACCCAGGTATAGCGCGAGTAGTCATCAACTACCACCAGCGAATAACGTCTTCCTCCAATGGTTTGAGGTGCTACTGGTCCAAAGAGGTCCATATGTAGCAACTCGAGTACCCGACTGGTACTGGGGCAGACTGGCGACTGGTTCTTGAAGGACTTCTTAGTTTGCTTGCCCTGCTGGCATGCTTTGCAAATCCCTTCCTTCTTGAATCCTCCCTTGGGAAGTCCTTCCACAAGATCATGCTTGGCCAGGTAGTTGATAGTTCTGAAATTCAGATGACTCAACCTTTTGTGCCACAGCCAGTTAGTTTCCATAGTACTGGTGGCCACGAAGCATGAATCTGTCTTCCCGCTTTGCCAGTCGACAGTATAAAGTCCTCCGTTCCGAATACCTCTCAGCTTGATCTCGCCAGTCATCTCGTCCTTGATCTGGCACTCTGATTTCTCAAAGTGAACTGTGTAGCCACTATCGCACAGCTGACTGATACTCAGGAGGTTGTGCTTGAGAGAGGTAACAAGGGATACATTTAAAATTCTGACATCGTCCTTCTCGATGCAGCCCTTGCTAATAACTCTGCCCTTAGAGTTATCACCAAAAATAACTGGAGGTCCTTTGACCTTGATAAGATCTGCAAACAAATCCTCTTCGCCAGTCATGTGAGCTGAACACCCACTATCTAAGATCCACTCTCTCGACCTCTGAAGCTGTGTTGCATGATCCTGTACCTGCAAGAAAGATAAAGAATTTATTTAGGTCCCCGATCTTCTGCGGGTCCTGCAGGGTTAGATCGCTGAATGATTCCTTTCGGAATCCAGACTTTAGTGATTTTCAGCTTGGTTTTACCCTTGCTGATATCATCAGTAGCCTTTCCCTTCCTTTTGAAGTAATGCGTGAGTTTGGTTTGGGAAGGTGTGGCTGTGTGTGTAACTCCTTTGGAAGTATTCTTCTGCTGAGAGTTTCGGAAATATTTTTCCGGTTGTGTGTGTTGCCTTCGTGGTCATTGGAAGTGTGGACCACCATGGCTAGCCTTCACAGCCCTTTGAGAAAACTTGTGATTGGGCTCAGGCCTCTGATAGGTATTCCTCCTATCAGGTATTATCCTTCTCTCAGAGTTTCTCTGAGATTGGGATCCCCTGTAAGTATGCTGTTGATTGGCATACTGACGAGGTTGTGTGTGAATTCCTTTGACAGCTGGTGCTGGCTGTCGGATTCCACTGGTAGCTGACGCTGACTTCATTGCCTTAGAATTATTCGGCTTAGTCTGCATCTTAGGGTCTGCTGGCGTCCTGTCAGCAGAGAATTGTGCCAGTTGAGGATTTTGTCGTGATGACTCACCTATGTATCTGGTCTTATTATTCCTGTGCTGATCAGCCATACGGGACTGACTGGTATTACCAGCTGGTGCTGATGCATTTACCAGTTTGCCCTTGCCCTTACCCTTACTCAAATCCTTTTCAAATCCCAACCCGGATTTATCAGTAGGCTTTCTCCAATGGGATAGAGCCTCTTCCAAATTCTTTGAGCCTTTGTTCAAATGATTTATTTTATTGTCTTGCTCAAGGACAATTTTTTGAAAGGTATCTCTCTCAGTTTTTAAACTTTCAAAATTTTTGAGCAACTCTGAGTGAGTTTCTTTCAGAGTGGCTAACTCTACACCGAGTGACCTAGATTTTTCAATCTCATTGGTCAAAATAGAAATCTGATTTTTTAGCGAGGTGTTTTCGCTAGCCAAGATATTCTTTATTTCTTAAAATTTAAGAAATTCTTGCTGAAGAATATCTATGGTGACAACCTCTGAGTCGGAGCAATGCGACTCAGCATCGTCTAGGATGCGTGGAGACATGATGTGCAATGAGGGAACAGATTGTACCTGGTCGTCAGCAGCAAGTGCTTGTTCCTCCTCACTGTCAGCACATTCTTCATGTGCTTCCTCTCCGAAAGCTACCATCAGCGCCAGTAGCGCTTCCTCTTCTGACTCTTCATCTGACGCATACTCTCCATCATCATGGTCAGGTATATCAGGAACCTCAGTCCTTGTCAGCATGGCCTTAGCAACGGCCTTGGATGCACGCTCTTCAAAGAGCTTCTTCAGCCTTTCCCGCTCATCTTTATCCACCTGTGGACATTCAAATTTAAGATGGTCAGGGGATTGGCACTGATAACACGCGCGGGGAGCTCTCTTGACGAATTTTCCATCAGTTGAGCTAAGAGATACTCCCTGTTTCGACTTGGCTTTCTCCAGAAGAACAGCCAGTCTCTTCATTTGTTGCTCAAGATCTGCGATAGAGCTCTCGCTGCCTTTTGAGTTAGATCCCGATGGGGATGGGATCTCTTTCTGCGGGTTGTGCGGTCCAGCAGGTCTGTCAGTGTGAAAAGGCTTCTTGTGCTTCCATTTGAAATCCCTCTTGACGAAGTAGGCTTCGTCATGTGTTTTGATGCTGGGAGATCCAACGGTCCGAATGGCTTCATTTTTGTTCACCATTTGGATATCCCACTCATGTGCTTGGAGCTGAGCAAATAGCTCCTTGGGAGTCATCTTGGATAGATCCTTCTCCTTAAGAGATGTAGTCTTCACAAACCAGTCCTCCTTGGGCATCTTTGACAGGATCTTTGCATTAAGCTCTGCATTCGAGTACTCCTTGTCCAAAGACTTCAGCTCGCTGACTATAGCATTGAATCTAGCTTCCATCTCCTTGATGGTTTCACCAGTCAGCATCTGGAATGACTCGTACTTGTCCACCGCAACTTGCAACTTGTTGCGCTTCATCTGATCTGTCTCCTTACAGAGACTATCAAGGTAGTCCAAGACTGCCTTGGCGCTGTCAAATTGGAGGGCTTCCTCCATCAGCGGATCTGGAAGAGATGATAAGATCATATCGAGAGTAACGGAGTCCAGCTGATTCCGCCTCCTGTCTTCAGCGTTCCATTCTTCTGGGGGCTTTGGGATCTCAGCAGCTGGGCGATCTCCTAGTTGGTGTTGTGTCTTGGTGATCTCGATCGGCCCTTTCTCCAGCACGTCTTTCATCTCCGGATGGACGCTTTTCAACTGAATGAGTGACCTCTTTCGCCACATAGTATGCTTGTCCGGATTGTAGTTGAGCAGCTTCGGGATATTCATCTTGCGTACCTGAGCTAAACAACAGACAGACAAAGTGGAGTGCAAGGAAACTTGGATCTCGGTCCTAAGCGACTCAGTGTACGACCAGTCTAGAAAGACCGACCGTGCCTGATACCACTTGATGGTCCCGGTTTTTCAGAGTATAAAATGTTACGCAGCGGAAATAATGTTAAGTGTTTTCTTGCACGCTACTTACACACAGCTGACAACTGGCAACTGGTCAGCTGGTGCTGGTTACTCAGTACACAGCTGACAACTGAGACCTGTCAGCTGGTGATTCAAAACTTAGAATATTTAGCCTTGTTTGCACAGTTATATATCAGTTTCAGGATATACTCCAGCACTTGAGTGCTGGGTTTAAAATATGAATGAAAGACAGAAAGCTGATAAATAACAAAGGATTTTATAGTGGTTCGATCAATCGATCTACGTCCACTCTCCAGTCGAAGCACTGGAAATTCCACTAAGAGTAATCAGGTACAGGTCTCCTACGATCTATCTCTAGCTGGTGAATGCCTCGTCCACCAGTTCACTAGATCAACCGCTCCCGGTCCTGGATCCTTCTTCAACTCTCCTCAGCTAATGGAGTGCGAGCACGTCACTTCAACCTCCACAGCTAGCTAGGTGTTTTAGTTCTCCCAAGAATGTAACAGTCTCTACGGCAGAATGCCCGTAATAACTCAAGTGCTGGTAAGCACAGGAGCTGCTGTGAACTCTCTCGAAAGAGAAAGAACACCAAGTGAGATCTTTAACTTACAAGCTTAAAGCTTGAAGTCTCGTGTTTGATAAATCAACACACAGAAAGCTTTACGAAAAGCCTCGAAAGTACTTTATGCGATTTTGCAATAATTTCAGTTCTTTCGGTGGTTGAGCAGATTCGTGGAATCGTCGAATTAATGGAATCTGGGGAAGAGTTTGAATGTTGGTGGTTGCGACGTATTTATAGCTGCAGGAACCGATTCAAACTTTCTAGCCGTTTGGACGCATCCAGAAAGGTGTCAGACCTCGGATGTCCTTCTGACGGCGGCAGGTATGCTTTTCCGGAAAGGATCCATACCTAAGACCACTTTATCTGACACAGATCTCTTTGTGTCAGAACGGCTCTCTCTGTCAGTCCGAGGAATAAGACTGGCGTCTTGTGACTGATAGACTTTAAGTTATCCTTCCTTAAAGTCATATTTTGTCAGTCGATTCCTCAGAGAATCTTCTTTTTGTCTCTACTACGCGGGGAGATAGAATCTGGAATTCTGCTGGTAACATCTGACTGGTAGATCATACTGGTGATCTTGTGCTGGCAGTCTCTGCTGGTGACTTGCCCTGGCATCATCAAACTCTACCAAATCTCTGGATGTTAACTCTTTTCGGAATCTCCCATGACTGGTGAAATCACCGCTGGTGAATAGTGTAAGTAGGAACATGCATTCTCCTGGTAAGGTTTGTCAGCCGTCTGCTGATGAAACCCTTCCCAACTGGTGAACAGTACCCAGTCATAAGCGCTTCTCATGCTGGTGAACAGTGTCAGCACGAGTCTTTGTCAGCCGCCTGCTGATGAAACTTTTCCCAACTGGTGAACAGTAGCCAGTGGTAAGCGCTTCTCATGCTGGTGAACAGTGTCAGCATGAGTCTTGATCAGCTGCGACTTACAACTCAAAGACCTAAACAGGACTTTACATTTAAGACTAGAGCTATGTAGAGACAACTGACGCTGGTAGGACTTAGGATTTGATCCACCAAAACTATAATCTAAACAAGTAAGCTACTGGGGGAGGAAACCTTAGATAGATTTCCCAACAATTTTTAATTTTTTAATTTTCCAATTTTTGTACCGGTGAATTTTCGTGCAATTTCGAGCTGGTCATTTTTTTACAATCTGAACTAATAACAAATAGAGAAACCCAAAACACTAACTTTTATACATCTTGAAACATGTTTCTAACATAAAAATCAACTTTTGAAACAGTTTTTTAATTAGCTAATTTTGAAAATTTTGTACCGATGAATTTTCGTGCAATTTGAGTTGGTCATTTTTTTACAATTTGAACTAATTACAACAAGAAAAACCCTAAACACTTACTTTTATACATCTAGAAACATATTTCCACCATAAAAATCAACTTATGAAACAATTTTTTAATTTGTGAATTATCAGAATTTTCTACTGTTGAATTTTCGTGTTATTTTGAGCTGGTCATTTTTAGACAATTCTGAACCGATTACAACAAGGGAAATCCTAAACACTTACTTTTATACATCTCGAA
>JAPKLW010008702.1:0-12960 GCA_026898455.1 Plectranthus barbatus | reverse complement strand
TTCTTATCACTTGCCTCTGCAAATCCATACAAACCCTAATCAATATATATCTATCTATATATATATATTTAGAGAGAGAGTTGTATTCAAATAATAACCCATCATACTAACTACGAACTTTTTCTTTATAATGTATGTGATTCTTCATTACATTATGTATGATATCTCGTTATAAGATATTTACATGATATTTCATTATAATCAGTGGCGGATCCAGAAAATTTTCGGGAGGGAGCTGAATTTCTTTTTTTTTTGCCTTCACTTTAATTTCAATCTTTTTATATCATTCTATTATTAAAACCAATTTTTTTCTTTATTTTCATCCATTTTTTCTTTTATACGAAAGGGGCTATACCATAAAAAATCAGATCATGATACTACAAAATGAAAAAAAAATTAGGCTAGGGGGCTCCTACATAGATCTGCCAGTGATTATAATCAGTGGCGGATCCAGAAAATTTTCCCGAGGGGGGCTGAATTTTTTTTTTTACCGTAACCTTAACTTCAATCATTATATATCATTTTTTTCCTTATTTTCATCCATTTTTTCTTCTATACGAGGGGGGCTATACCATAAAAAATCGGATCATGATACTACAAAAACAAAAAAAAATTCGGGCTAGGGGGGGGCTGGAGCCCCCCTAGCCCCTACATAGATCCGCCACTGATTATAATAAATTATTATAAAAAATACTATAATTGAGTATCTTACAAATTGTAATGATGCACAACCACACTGTAATGAAGTTCATAGTTTATTCCTGCAGATGAGTTCCTATTTGAACGCACCCATATATATATATATATATATATATATATATATATATTTATGTATATATGAAGGTGCATGATTGATTACCAGAACACACAGAGGTGCGAGAAACACACAGAGAGAGAAAACAAGGCAAATCCAGCCGACAATGGCGCCGCGGTTGGAGTCA
Organism: Plectranthus barbatus; assembly: GCA_026898455.1. Classification (NCBI taxonomy): domain Eukaryota; kingdom Viridiplantae; phylum Streptophyta; class Magnoliopsida; order Lamiales; family Lamiaceae; genus Plectranthus; species Plectranthus barbatus. Next base: position 12,019 of record JAPKLW010008702.1, on the reverse strand, counting down.
TTTGCGAAGAATTGAGTCACGAATAAGATGAGGCCGAAGCCCACCACATTCATCAGCAACACCAGCTTCATAGTCTCAACCTGATTGATTGATTTGATGAGTTTGGTTTGATCAGAGCAAATTATAGGGTAGTTTGTTTGGCTTGATATTACTGATAAATATACATACCCTAGAGTTCTTGGTTGCGAAAACGAGGTAGAAGCAAATGTAGGCAGACTGAACGAAGCAGCCGACGGAGTTGATGGTGATGAGAAGGGTGGTGTCGGGCTTCAGACATGCGTAGTATATCCACAGCATGGCGCTGAACAGCCCCACGATGTAAGGGAGGGACTGGAACCCCTCTGTCGATCTTTTCTTGTATATTTGATAAAATGTTGGACTGCATGCAAATTAAATGAGATTAATTAGAAACAAACTCATCATTAAACATCGAGAACAAATTAGATATATAGAGTTGTGCATGCATACATTGGAGCAAGGAAAACCATGAAGGAGACAACGTTGCCTGCAAGAATGAAATGCAAGAAATACAAGTTAGTCATGTAATAAGACATGATTAATGAACCCCGCAGTCTGCATGCATTGTCTACTAAATGTATATTGATAAACGGGGTTGGGTAGAACTCATCCCAGCTAAAAGCTAGCTCAAAGGAATAGGGTACCCAACCACAATTTATACATAAGTTCAGCTCAGTAAATGTCCGATGTAGGACAATGTTGTAACATATACATACCTAAAAGACCAAAAACAAAAGTGAGCTGTTCCATTTGATTAACAATCTTGGAGTGAGAAGAAAGAAATGAACAAGTGATTGAGGTGAGAGAGGATGGTGTTGAAGGATCCATTTATATAGAAGGGTGAATGAATTCCCTTTTGTTTTCACCTTTACAGTTGTTGAAGACTACATGCAAGAAACAATGTATGTATAGCTAGCTAGTGGTGATCATTTTAGCCAAAGGTATGAATGAATGAATGAATGAATGTATGTGGTGTGTCACACCCCACTACACCAGCTCCAATTGGGATGAAGGGAAACAACTCATACTTGGAGTTTATGGTAGTATTTCATCATGCCACCATGCTTCACTCTCTCTCCTCCATTTCCTCCTATATATTCACCAGATGCTCCACTTGTTATATTTCATGACAGGCGTGGAGTATGAATATCACCATTGTAATAAATTAATGGTCATCGTTTAACTCCTTAAATCTGTAAATCATTGAGATGTAACTATATCATGTCTCCCCTTAAATGGAGTTTCTTCCTTTTCATGGTTTTCTTTTTTCATGTTTTTACTGACTTTATATATACATATGTATGTATAAACTTATTTGATTAATTACAAATTGTAGGGTGAGGATTCGATTATTGAATTTAATTTTAGATGGTAAAAAACCACCAACCAGAAACCAAAATTCTTTAAAACAAACAAAATGAATCAAATATACGAAAAAACTCAAAATATTATTCAGTCTGTCAGTTATTTTTTCGGGTTTTCCCGATTTTTTTTTAAAATAATAGCAATAAATCTAAGAATTTTAAAAATCTGCACATATTTAATAAATATCTAAACATAAAAATTGTATCATCTGAAAAGAAAATAAAAATTAGGGTTAGATTATTGGTAATATAAATAAAAGATAAAATATAAACATATCATTATAATTCAGTTTTTAGATTATTCTTCGTAAAATATTTGAACAGAACCGAAAATCCCAACTTTTAAATAAAAAGAAATTGAATCGCGCCTAAACTGAACATATCTAAATTGGCAAATACTTGCGTTAGGCAGGCCTAAACGATTTAGGCGGGTTTTATCCTACCCAAATGGGTTGACCCATCCCAATTAGGGTTTATTAATACTAATTAGGGTATATTATATAGGTTTGGACTTGGGTTAATGAATAAAACCCGCCTAAATCGTTTAGGCCTGCCTAACCCAAGACCTTCCCATCTAAATTTGCTCGATTTAGTTCGGTAATTTTGATTTTTTCTTGAGATCTAGTTCATCTTTAACAAATAGCCAAAATGTATGGTTAATTTGAAAACTAGCACATAATTAAGAAAATCTGTGGCTAATCTTGAGTATGAGAGGATCTGATATGGGTATATATATTTATACTTGGAAGTTTTGATCTTACCAGATTAAGGAAAAGTGTGTAAAGTGATTTTAATTTGAGGCTAGCCACCTTACCCAATTTAATGTCCATGCCAATTCCCACCTTAATTTCAACTTGTCCAAACCCCTCCCCCACCACAATTAAATTTTCCGTGCTCGGATATAATTGTGAAAACATTTATTGGTCCCAATTCTATCAAACTAGAAATAATATGCACGACAGAAAATGAATTAGTTTGTTAGGTAAACTTGCACTTATTCAAGCTGAGGGTGACGTGCCAGTTTGGTTTATCAAATCTATAGTTCTGGTGCTTAAAGTCAAGTATGCTTAATGTCAGTTTTACAGAGTATACTACAACACTTGAGTGTTGTGTTTTAAATAATAGTAAGCTAGCAGTATGAAGGAGAATAGTGAATGACAAAGGGGTTTTTCATAGTGGTTCGGACTCTAAGGGTCCTACGTCTACTCTTCAGATGTATGTCTGGAAATCCACTAAGTGTTGATTTACAAGGCGCTCTTACGATGTGTCGCTTGCTGAAGGATGCCTCATCCTTCAGTCCGCAAGCTCATGACTCGCCTGGTCCTTTGTGCGTCCTTCACTTCGCAGCTCCTTGGATTGTGGGCACACCACACAGTCTCCTCATCGCTGGAATGAGGTGTTTATAGTTTCCCCGAAACTTTTGCTCGACGGTAGATTGCTCGTAAGAGTCAGAGTACAAGACGTACTTGACTGTTGTAATCTTTCTTGGAGAGAGATTACTAAAAGATAACTCAAGAACTCTAAGATTCTGAGTCTCATGTTCACTAGAGTGACACACGGAAAGCTTTAAAAGTCTCAAACGGTTCTTTAAGCTTGCTCGCAAATCGTAAGCTTAGTGGTGTTCGGTATTTGTAGATAGTTTATACGATCTTCGCCGGGAAGATTTAGATCACAGCCCAGGAACAAGAGTGACTCGACACAGAACGACTCGAACGGAATTGGAAACGGAAACAACGAACGGATGAAAGTTCAGCAACCCTAATTCGACCCTTCAAATGACGTATTCCAGACGAATCTTATATACGCCCCAAGAAGCTGAAGAACTAACGACGCAGAACGGTAGAAGACACCACAATCGGATGTGTAAGTCCGGTTGATAAGTCAATTCGAATTTCATGGAATCCACAGAAATTCTTGAGCTTTCAGAATAGGAGAATTAAACTCACAAATATTATTGACTGAAAACTGAGTCTAAATTCGAAAATAAGCAGCCCTATTTATAGGGTGAATAAAACGAAATCTCTACTCCTAATCTATCTAGGAAATCAAATCTAAAAAAACATATCAAATCTTTCAAGATATACAACATTGAAAATAATAGCTAAAAAGTAAATAACATCTAATAACTAATTAAATTCGAAAATTAAAATAAATCTAAGCCCAAACCAATCAATTAAGCCCAGATGTCATAATTAAATTAATCCATCTTGACCGAATTTGATTTTCAACTCCGATGGGCTTCTTGAATACTTCTTGAGCCCAAATCTCTTTAATCAGCACTTGCAATTCATCTCTTGGCCCTAGCTCTCGTCATAGGTCCATTAGGAATATAGGCTGGATCTTGCTCTTGAACTGTGTTACCGAAATTGGACGACGAAAATGATCAACACAAACAACAACACACCGATATACGTGGTTCGGCAATTGCCTACATCCACGGAGGGTTATACTATGATTTTATTGCTGGACGAAATTGGCTACACGATTACACACAGAAAACACAGAACAAATCTCTCTGAAACTCTCTCTCTCAGCTGAACGAAGAAGATGATGACTGCTATTTCTGTCTAACTGCTGCTAACTGTAACAGACTCCTCCAACAGCTAAATTCTTTCTCTCAACTAATTCTCCAGATCTCGAACACGTGTCACCAATCTATCTGGTTACTTATAAAAACGTAACCTCCAAAATAACAGACTTCAGCTTCACAATACTCAGACACAAACTAACTTCTGCTAACTTCAACAAATCAGAAGTCTAACATGCCCAAACTTCAACATGTATGAAAGTCTAACATGCATGAACTTTAACATGCATGAAGTCATATCACTTCAAATCTCCCTCCTGACTTCATGTATGCCCGAATCACCAAACATGTCCATCACAATATTTCCCTCAAGCCAGTTTCATTACAGAACGCACAAGTTGATCACAAGATCAGCAAACTCCCATTAGTTCCAAACAATATTGAAACTTAGGTCTTGGAATCACCTTTCTTTCAAACATCAACCCAAGATGTAAAGTACCCCTAAGATACCTCAAGATTCCTATCAGAGCATTCCAATGATCTCTTCCAGGACATGACATGAATCTACTTGTCATGCTAATCGAGTAACATATATCAGGCCTTGTACATATCATCATGTACATCAAACTCCCTACCAAACTTGCATATGGTATTTGATCCATATACCTCACCTCTTCTTTAGTGTTTGGCTTCATTTCTTCACTTAATTTTGTATCTGCACTCAGAGGTAAAGCAAGACATCTCTGCTGTCTCATCCCAAACTTCTCAATAACCTTGAGTAAGTATTCCTCCTGCTGTAGCTTCAATCTCCCAGCTGATCTTTCCCTCTGAATGTCCATCCCCAAGATCCTAGATGCTTCACCTAGATCTTTCATGTCAAACTCTGCCTTTAAGTCAGCTTTGACTTGCTTGATATCAGACATATGCTTCCCAGCTAGAAGCATGTCATCCACATATAAGAGTAGATACACCAGACTAGAATCACAACCTTGCTTCAGGTAGACACACTTGTCAAACTTAGACCTGTTGAAGCCAATCTTTAACATATGAGCATCAAATCGTTTGTTCCACTGTCTCGGACTTTGTTTCAGCCCATAAAGCGACTTCTGCAACAAACATACTTGATCTTCCTTCCAGGTTCAGCAAACCCTGGTGGCTGATCCATATAAATGATTTCCTCTAATTCACCATGTAGGAAAGCTGTTTTAACATCTAACTGATGTAGCTCAAGATCCTGCTGCACCACAATAGCTAATAGGAACCTAATTGAGCAATGTTTGACAACAGGTGAGAACACCTCAGTGTAATCCACTCCCTCCTTTTGGGTAAAGCCTTTTGCAACTAATCTTGCCTTGTATCTCACTTGTGGTGGATCTGACTTCTCAATCTTCCTTTTGAACACCCATTTGCAACCAACTACTGATTGAAACTTTGGCTTATCTGCAAGGATCCAAGTTTCATTCTTTCTTAGTGATTGCATCTCTTCAACCATAGCTTCTTGCCAAAGTGTACACTCTGAACTTGTACACGCCACTTCAAATGTCTTTGGCTCTGTACCTTGCAGCTTCTCTGCAATATTTAGGCTCAGAAAAATAGCATCTGCTTCTGAAAATCTTCTAGGAGGATGGATCTCCCTCCTCACTCTGTCTCTTGCCAACCAGTAATTTGTTAGAGTTGGCTGTCTGTTGATGTCAGACTTTTCTGCACCAGAAGTTTCAGGTTTTTGTTCTTCAACTTCAGGTTCATCCTTCACATCCTTGAAATCATAAGCTGTTTCAGATGCTTCTTCCTCAGATATTACACCCTTATCTTTCCTCTGCAAATAAGGCAACACCAGCTCATTGAATGTAACATCCCGGCTAGTAATCACCTTTTGTTGGTTTGGCTCTATACACCATAACCTATATCCTTTCGTACCAGTAGGATAACCAAGCATAATGCACTTCAAAGCTCTAGGAGCTAACTTATCTTTCCTAGTATGAACATAAGCAAGACAACCGAAGGGCCTCAAATAAGAGTAATGTGGTCTCCTCCCATACCACATCTCATCTGGAGTTTTAAGCTCCAAAGCAGTAGATGGTGACTTGTTTATCAAGTGACAGGCTGTAGCCAAAGCCTCACCCCAGAACCCCTTCGACAAACCAGCTCCGAGCAACAAACACCTCACCCTTTCCAAAAGGGTTCTATTCATCCTTTCAACCACTCCATTTTGTTGTGGGTTGTATGGTGTGGTTCTATGTCTCTTGATTCCCTTTTGTCTGCAAAAGGAATCAAACTCTTCACTCAGGAACTCCATGCCATTATCAGTTCTTAGGCATTTAATCTTCCTTCCTTTCTCATTTTCAACCAAGTAGGTCCACTCTTTAAATTTCTGTGCAGCTTCATCTTTTGTTTTCAGAATGTGTACCCACACTCTCCTGCTGTAATCATCAACCATGGACAGAAAGTATCTTTCTCCACCAAGTGTTTCTGTCCTAGATGGCCCCCACAAATCAGCATGTATGTAATCTAAAGGTTGGCTGCTTCTCTTTTGACTTGGTTTGAATGGTAACTTCTTGCTTTTGGCTAATATGCACTCCTCACAGCTGCTAAGATCAAGTTCAGCCTCATAGCTGATTAGCCCTTGCTTCTTTATTTCAACCAAGCCTCTGTGACTGATATGTCCAGTCCTAAAATGCCAAAGCTTGCAATCCACAGCTTTAACAACACTAGATTCTCCACAGATTGTTTGTGCAAATAGGTAGTATATGTTGTTCAACCTTCTTCCTTTCAGAACATCAACATCTCCCTTGCAGACTACAACGGTGCCTCCATCTCCAACAAACTTGAAACCTCTTGCTTCAAGTGTACCCAAGGATATGAGGTTCCTCTGAATTTGAGGGATGAACCTCACATCTGTTAGAGTTTTGACTTCTCCCTTATGATTTTGGAGTTTAACAGATCCAACACCTTCAATCCTGCAAACTTGATTGTTACCAAGGATCACAGTGCCCATGTCCTTCAAGGTTAGATCCACAAACCATTCCTTCCTTGGACACATATGGAAGGAACATCCTGAATCAAGGATCCAGGAATCATCTCCACCAGCCTCCATTACATTGAGAATCTCATCCGTTACATCATTTGTTGAACTTACAAGGTTGGACCCTCTTTGTTGGTAGAAATTCTTTTGCTTCAACACATTGCAGTCCTTTATTAAGTGGCCTGGTTTCTTACAGTAGTGGCACACTCTAGACTCCTGAAAATTACCAGGAGCCCTTGCCTCTTGCTGCTGTGAAGCTCCATAAGGCTTCTTCTGAATATATGTTTGTTTGAAATCCTTTCCTTGGTTTGGATTGAATCTGTCTTGGCTTCCTCCTTTGTTGCAAGTCTGATTCTTCTTTTGAAAACTGCCTTTCTGACCTTTCTTGATGTACAACCCCATTCCACTCTGATCATTTCTGATCACCACTGAACACTTCTCCATTTCCTTTTGTTTGATGGCTGAAAGTACATCTTCTAATGAGATTCCATCTGATCTTCCATACACCATAGCATCCTTCACACTTGAGTAGGATTTAGGCAATGCATTTAGGAGGTGTATGGCCTTATCTTCATCACTGATCTCTACCCCAATACCTTCAAGCTCATCCACAGCCTTGTGGAAGTCATCTAACTGATCTACCAGGTTTCTTTCATCATTAAACTTGAAATCATAGAGCCGTTGCTTCATATAAATCCTGTTTGCTATAGATTTAGTCATGTACAGCTTCTGTAACTTCTTCCATATGTCTGCAGCAGTCTTCTCCTTGGAGACCTCGCGCAGAACCTTGTCATCCAGACTAAGGAGTAGAGAACTCATGGCACTATCCATCAACTTTGCCTTCTTCTCAGCTGTCTCTCCAACAAATGCTTTGTCAGAGTCAGGCAGAAGGGCATCTACCAGCCCTTCTTTAGACAGTATAGCTCGGATCTTAATCTTCCAGAGCCTGAAATCATTTTTCCAAGAAAACTTATCGATTTTAACTCGACTTGAAGCCATAACAATCAAACACAGATAATTCCCTTTCTTCACAGAAAATTCGCAAACCCATAAATTTCCCAGAAAATCCAAAACTGAATCAGAGAGTTCCAATCACACAAATTCCACACAATTCGCAATCAAACGAACAGCAGTTCTAATCTTCCCAAAACCGAATTCAGAAAACCCAGAAAATCCAAACATAAGACTACTCGATGTCTTATTAATCACAGACGAAACAGAAATACTCACAGAAAATGAATTTCCTCAAAGAACCTCGCTGCTGCTCACACGAACTCTGCGTGAAATTTCTCAATCCCAGAATTTGATCACCGTCGCCCCGATTCCCACAGACGGCGCCACTTTGTTACCGAAATTGGACGATGAAAATGATCAACACAAACAACAACACACCGATATACGTGGTTCGGCAATTGCCTACATCCACGGAGGGTTATACTATGATTTTATTGCTGGACGAAATTGGCTACACGATTACACACAGAAAACACAGAACAAATCTCTCTGAAACTCTCTCTCTCAGCTGAACGAAGAAGATGATGACTGCTATTTCTGTCTAACTGCTGCTAACTATAACAGACTCCTCCAACAGCTAAATTCTTTCTCTCAACTAATTCTCCAGATCTCGAACACGTGTCACCAATCTATCTGGTTACTTATAAAAACGTAACCTCCAAAATAACAGACTTCAGCTTCACAATACTCAGACACAAACTAACTTCTGCTAACTTCAACAAATCAGAAGTCTAACATGCCCAAACTTCAACATGTATGGAAGTCTAACATGCATGAACTTTAACATGCATGAAGTCATATCACTTCAAACTGCACCTTGGGCTCCATCAATAGTTCATCGTGATTCGTGAGTGAGTAACCTTCTTCTATTAAATTTTTCGGTATTTATAGTCGTGAGTTTGAAGGTTTGAAATAAATGTCCATTAGCGACAAATTGGAAGATGTCCAATCGGATGTCTCTGTTGGCTGCTGCACTAGGCGGATAGGTGGTGCTTTTTTCAGGTATTTTGCACCTGGTCCGCTTTTTCTGACAGCGACAGTGACTGTTCGTCTTTGTGTCAGAACGACAGTATTTGTCAGTTTGAGGAATCTTGGACTGGCTGTCCTAGGTAACGAAACTTGATGTTTTGTTCTTGCATACTTTAAGGAATCTCCAATCTTTAATGCTTGTACTTGTCAGTACGTTCCTCAATTGATTCTTCTTGTCTCTCTGCGCTGGGATCGGGACTTTGAAAATCCATGCTGGTGGTGTCATACTTGTAACTCCATTCTGGTGATGTCATACCTTAGTGTATGCTAGGTCCCTATGCTGGTAAGTTTGATATACTGATTTTGACCATACTTACTGGATCCATACTTGGTGAAATCCAAACTTATCAGACTCACTCATATTCTTCCAGACTTGCAAGCTCGCTCGAACCCTTTGTCTACTGAGTCTTTGCGCATTTCAGACTGTTTTACCAGTCTGGTCTTCATATTAATTCTAGCTTACAACTCGATATATATCCTGAACATGACTTTATATTTTTGACTATACTGAAATTTTCTAGAGACAAACTAAGATGACTTTAACATACTTTGACCCACTAAAAGATAATAGCATAAAGAAATTTCTAACAAATTTCCTAACAACACTTTATCTATAATTTAGAATGATGTATTTGAGATATTATATAGATAGAAGTTGCTAGCCAAAGTTCACCTGGTGAACATAATTTGGTCAAGTATATATGTAAGAGAATAATTATTCAATATTTGAAATATAGATTAGTTGTTAATTTATTATTCTAAAGATGTTTTTTAAATTTATATTCGAAAGCTTCCTAGATTCTAGGTTTAGGACATCATATCCAAATTCTAAATTAAAATTTTAAAATTTTTTAGATTTTAGATTAAAATGCATCTTTCCAATGATAAATTAAGTTTATACTATTTTCTATGTATTGAATTGTTAATTCTACGTCTAGCAACACGCCCAATATAATCTTAAAAAAAAAAAAAAAAACTTTCACTCCACAACTTTCAATAGAAGAGTTACACAGTATTTTCGTATTTAATCAAATCATAATTATAGATACTCTCAATGTATAATTTATATTTTGTCAAATTGAATTTGGGTTATATATAATTATAAAAATTCGAAATATACTTTATTTAAATAATTCAATTTAAACATTTGATATTCCATATATTGGGCCCAAGCCTAGTAATGGTAAATTGGGCTTTTTAGTTGTTTTTTCCCTCTCTTTTATTTTTTGCTCCAATAAATGTAAAATTTCCGATCAAGAATTCCGGAGAGGGAAAAGGAAAAACGAGGTGAAATAAAGAAACCGGTTTCCGATTATCTCGCCGGAGCTGAATTACTTGTGATTTCCGGTGAATATTTGTTCTGGAATAGTCAATCTCACTGTAGCAACGGTAAATTTTGAACTCTCTCTTTTTTTTTTCTCTTTTTTTTTGTCGGATTCGATTTTCGTTTGCTGTTTTGAGCTTGCTCGTAGTAAATGTAGATGTTTGGTTAAACAGTAATCATATAGTGAATACATATATTTCTTTGAATTATTGCATATATCTGAGACGATCTTTCTTTTTGTTTGTGCGAATCAATGCTATGATTGATTATTCGTTGATAGCATAAACAGAAACTGTAATTCGGAAAATTTGTCTGCGGAATTGGACTCGTAGATATGGAGTATTTGCTGCCGACTCTGATGAAGAAGCAAGAGGTCGATTCTCTCATCAGAGACACCATAGATAAAGTCCTCGTCCTTCGCTTCGGCCGCGCCACCGACGCCGATTGTCTGCAACTCGACGACGTCGTACGTACGCCTTTCATTCTAAGTGATTTTCATTTTGTTATTGTCGGGAACTGTGATTGAGATTTGAGTGGAATTGATGTTTTAGCACTTCGATGTTTCTTGATCGGCAGATGTATAAATCAGCGAGAGACGTGTCGAAATTCGCGACGGTGGCGTTGGTGGATTCGACGGCGGAGGAAATTCAAGTTTATCTCAAGTATTTCGACATTACACTTGTGCCATCCACTGTCTTCTTCTTCAATGCCCACCACATGAAGATGGATTCCGGGTACTTCAATTTCCCTCCCAATCCATTGCACTGTCGATTGTCTATCTACAACTGCATTGTGTGGAATATGAAAATAGTTTCAAGTTTTTCAATTATTAAATATCGGTTTTTGCTGCTTGCATCTTTCGAGTTTCATTTAGAAATGTATTTGAAAAAATGCCATATTGGTACAAGAAAATAATATTTCATTGGCCTATGCATTCATTCTAAGGCTCCCCCACTTTGGTTTCTGTAAAAAAAAAAAAAAAAAAAAAAAAAGAAAGAAAGGTGAATGTTTCCTTTCTTATATTTCATTTACCTTTAGCGACCTTTTGTGTTTCCAAACAGGCAAGTAGAATGAGAACTGTGTATTTCTTATTAGATAATATTGTTTGCTATATGCATTTGAAGATCATTTGTTGTTGGTGGTGTCCTATCCATCTGTCCACCATAGGCAAAACATGTAGTCTCTTGTGTTGTATTTGCAGTTGAATTAGTTTCTTACCTCTTGCAGAAGTGCAGATCACACTAAATGGGTAGGCACATTTCAGAAAAAGCAAGACTTTGTGGATGTTGTGGAGGTATCACTCTAACTTATACTGGAACCTTGACTGAACTTTCATAATGCTTTAAATATGATTTATTTATGGCTTTTACATCCTAATTTCCTCATGATAGAAAACAGGCTACAGCTCACAGTCAGGTTTTCTAATTTCTGTTATTTCATCCTTCTTTAATAACACATTGGATTTACATACAAATATATGTCATCTCAACTACAGCTACTGCCATTTATATGATAACAACAAACTTCCAATTTCTATGCATAAGATCAAATTTCTACAAACTTAGATTACAATTTATGATCCACAAAATTTGTTCTGCAACACAAGCTCATTTCTGCGCCCCAATGAGAGATTGGTGTTAGCACAGGAATTTGACAAATATGTATATGATGACTAAATACAAGTTTTCAAGATTTGGTAGAGGTAGCTCAAGGGTTGCAGT
>JAPKLW010008701.1:0-12961 GCA_026898455.1 Plectranthus barbatus | reverse complement strand
GTTTTGTTGGATCAAACCTTAATAGATGGTCGATCATTGCTGAACATTAGCATAGCCTAGCAACTTATGTAATGTCCTGTATAGGGTAAACATCAAGTTGTAATAGAATAGGCTGCGTGAAAGTATCTCAGCAAAACATCAAAGAATGCTGAAGAAAGATTGCTAGCAATATCAGAATGCTAAGGAATTAGCAGTCGACAAACACGTCCTCAACTGCTGAAGATGCTAGCAAACCAAAGTCAGAAATAGCAGACAAAGCACTTGCTGCGCATTGAAGTCAAGAAGTATGCTGAAAGAGATCTAGCATCCCGTACCAGTAGAAGCTCAGCAAAGCAAACCTGAACAACTGCTACACTGCCATTCTGACCAACACGCGATGATTAGCCATGTCAGAAGTAGGACGGAAAAGCCTGTGAAAAAGCAGAAAAGTTAGTAAAAAGCTACCTGCATTTAAGGAGAAAGATCCGTTGTGTCTAAACGGATCTATCGACTCAAACTTCGAGGACACAGCTATAAAAGGTAAGTCAAAGGAAGATGCAGGTGCTGCTCACTCTCTAACCAAAAAACTCGATATCCGAAAGATTCCAAAAAGAAAAAAAGACAAGAGAGCAGTCCAGTTGGAAGGTATAATCCAGAGATATCAAAAGGCCTTCAACATTCTGAGTGTCTTACTACACGTCTAACATTCTTCTGAGTGATTCTTGAATTGATTCAAGAATCTTCAATCATTGGGATCACTTTCTTTTTAAAGAAAGTTTCTAGCAGTCAATTTCTTGTGAAGAAATTGATTAAGGCGGGCATTGAAGCCGATAACACACGATAGTTCGGAGGGAACTTTAAACTCTTCCAAGCAAGTGGTGAAAGCGAGTTTTACGAAGGTGTGCCCTTGACTCAGCCGGAGCCATACCAGGAAAGTCCGGAGTATCGGAAGATAGCCGTAAAGCAGACAGACCTACCGACGGCTGATTGCTTAACAGGAAAGGAAACTCTTTGTACACCGTATACTTTCTAGTAAAATTCTTAGCGATTCGGCTAAGGAGTGGACGTAGATCATTTGATCGAACCACTATAAATTGTGTGTTGTCGTGTTGTTACTGCTTTCTGAGCTAGAATGTTTTAAAACCTAGTGACCAAGTTGCTAGTGTATAACTGAAAAAGGTAACCTAAGAAAACTCTAACTAAAATAGAGCTGAGAATAATCTAAATACAAGTAAACGCAATCTATTCCGCTGCACTTCGTGTGTGTACTTTATTGTAACCACGACGACTCTGATCATAAAGGACCAACAAGTGGTATCAGAGAGGAGGTTGAAAAACCGACTACTTCTGAGTCGCTTAGGACCTAGATCCTAGTCTTTCCTTGCGTCTCTTGTATCTGTGTTTTTCATAGCTCAGGTGTAGACGAGAACTATCCGATGACGAATCACGCTCTTCCAAAGTACAACAAGGATGGATTTGCAACATGGAAAAACAAGGCCATGATCCAGCTACAGAGCATACATCCAGAGATGAGGGACATCCTAACAGTTGGTCCTATAGAAATCATGAAGGTGAACACTGCACCCCCTGGACCCGCTGGTGGCCAACCCAGACCTGAGATGGTGAATAAACCCTACGAGGAATGGACCCTTGAAGACAAAAGAGGGGCCAACTGGAGTTTATCGCCATGAAACTAATCATGGAATGTCTTCCTCCCCTAATGTCCAATAAAGCTCTAGATTACAACACCACAAAAGAGATGTGGGATTACGTGTGCGAAGTTTCTCAGGAAATGAAACAAATGAAGCGAAACAAACTACAAGTCGTTGTAGACAAGTACGAATCCTTCGCCATGATTCCAGGAGAAACCATTCAGGAGATGGAAGAAAGATTCAACACTATCATCGCAGAACTCAAAAATGTCGGCAAGACATATGACAAAGGGGAAATTAATAACAAAATTATATCCAAGCTTTACCCTAGAAGTGATTGGTTTGTCAAGATAACAAGCATGAGCGAAAAAGATCTCAACAATATGACGACCGCTGAAGTTTTCTCTCAACTAAAGGCGCATGAATTCATCATTCAGCAGTCAAAGAAAAACGAAGCTGCCATTATACATCCAAACCCCACAAGCATTGGAACTCAAGAAGACGTAGCTTACTTTGTCAAAAAGGATGGAAACAAATGGAATTCTCCGAGGAAACCTTTCTATAACCAAGAAAAGTCAACACCTGCATCTACAACACCGTCCAAGGAGACTTCATCAACTTCTAATATCAATAATGAAGATCAAAAGATAGGCGAGTTAGAAGAACAGATGAAGAAGATACAGAAAATGATTCTGGAAGCAAAGGCAAAAAAGGAAGCAAAAGCGAGCATGATGCAGCACCCTACTGAAAAAAGGATAAGAACATGTTTTGAATGCAAGTCTCCTGATCACTTGAAGCATGACTGTCCAAAAGTGAGTCCTGAGGAAAGAGAACGTCTGCGTCAGAGATTTGAAAGACGAGCAGTACGAGCTGTAACAAAGGCATTGCTGACACGAACAGAAATTCCAGATATTCCTGACAAAGAAGAAGAATATTACCCCACTGACGAGGAAGAAGAAGCCTTAATGGTTTTTATGGCAAAAATCGTTGAAGATGGCGAATCATCCGCTGATGCTGAGCAACCCTTTGAATCGACCTTAGCAGTCGACAATCAGGAGGTAACACCTATAACGAATACTTCATGCTTAGCACACATACCTGAATTAGAGGACTCCTTCCTCGATTCTGAGGAAGATTATCTTACCAAGCTTTCTTTAGAACTCTCTAAGGTATACACCTTGAAAGATGCTATTGTGAAAGATAACTCTTCACTCAAACAGAAAGTCTTAAGTCTGACCAATGAAGTCGAAAGACTAAGGTCTGATAGTGAAGAACTATCAAGACTTAGAACTGAATCTTCTGAACTCTTTGAAAATTTGAAAAATCTTGAAAAAGAAAATATGATTTAAAAAAACAAAGCCAATGAGAAGTGTGTCTGCGCATATATGACTAGTCAGGATATTTTGAATAACCTGATAAGCCAACAGAGACGTCACGGTGACCGATCTGGAATTGGGCATAGTTGCATTGACAAAGATGAAATTTCGAGGCAAAAAGAAAATATCACCTTTGTTTCTGGCGGAAAAATATTTGATGATAGTAAAGAGAAGGATAAGTTAGTTGTTGAATCCTCAAACGCTAAGCCGATCGCTCAGCAGAATATCAAACAATCTGCTGAACCCAAGCAGAGTGTCAAGCACTATGCTAGACCTCAGCAAAAGGTCAAGCAGAATGTAAAATTTCAGCAGAGGATCATAAAAGATGCTGAACTTCAGCAAAACTCACAATTGAGGTCTGCTAAGCGAAACTATTCAGCAAACTCAAGAACAAAGGCTGAGCATCATGTTTCAAATGCCAGGAAGCCAAATCCTATCCTTTCTCGGGAAAGACACATTGAAGGTCATTCAATGAAACCCCAATATTATCATTACATGTCGCATAGGAGAAACACCTATGTGAGACCCGAGTCCAAATATGCGTACCATCAAAGGACGATGAAGGGAAAGGAGCACAACGCACAACCACATACACATGCACATCAAAAAGTTGAGGAAATTAGCAAAATATATCTTGAAGAAAAATCTTTGAAGATCATCAGAATGTGGGTTCCAAAAGGAACAATGACTCAAGCTAATCCTCCAGGACCCGACTCGAAACGGGGACCTAAATCAACTTAATTATTCTTGCAGGACCAGGATTCAAGTGCGAAGACATCAGGCATGTCAAATGAATGGATCCTAGACAGTGGTTGTTCTGCACATATGACGGGAGATGAAGAATTATTCACAGATATTTAAAAATCATATGGCCCATCTGTGGTGTTTGGAGACAACAACAAAGGAAGAGTACTTGGCAGAGGATGGATAGAGCGGAACGGACTAAGAATTATTAATGTTGCTCTCGTATCCAATCTCAAACACAATCTGTTAAGCATAAGCCAACTATGCGAAAACGGGTACACAGTATCTTTCATTAATTCGGGATGTTCTATAGCTGACAATGTAACAGGAGAAGTAAAGCTTCGAGGAATTCTGAAAGGTGGACTTTATGTGGTTGATTGGCAAAGTGGTCAACAACACTCATGCTTTCTAGCACTAAACAAAGAGGAAACCACTTGGTTATGGCATAAAAGGTTAAATCATTTAAACTTCAAAACCATCAATCATATTGCTAGAAATGAGCTTGTCACAGGTTTACCTCAAAACATCACATTTCGTAAGGAAGGCATATGCAAGGCATGCCAACAAGGAAAGCAGACCAAAGCCTCATTTCATTCCAACCCAGAAAAGAACACCTCAAGCAGAATCCTAGAATTATTACATATGGATCTATTCGGACCAGTCACTCCACCCTCTGTAAGTAAAAAGATATACACTCTTGTGGTAGTTGATGACTATTCCAGGTACACTTGGGTTCGCTTACTGAAAACCAAAGATGAAGTTAAGATCACTCTACCCGAGTTAATCCTCAAGGAGCAGAATAGTAAAGAAGTCACGATGAAGAGGATTCGATCGGACAATGGAACAGAATTCTGCAACAGCATTCTCATGGACTTTTGCGCAGAAGCCGGTATAAATCATGAGAGATCCATTGCTAGGACCCCACAGCAGAACGGTCTAGCAGAAAGGAGGAATCGAACCTTGAAAGAAGCAGTGCGATCTATGCTAGCCGATGCCAACCTACCTGGTAAATTTTGGGGCGAAGCAGTGATGACTGCGTGCTATACGCAGAACAGGAGCTCTATCAACGGCTGATTCAACAAAACTCCCTATGAAGTATATAACGGTCGTAAGCCTAATTTAGATTATTTACGTGCTTTTGGTGCAACGTGTTATATCCATAACAACAGAAAGTCAAATCTTAACACTTTTTCGCCGAAGTCGGATGAGGGTGTACTTCTCGGATATGGTCACCCCACTCACAAAGGTTATAGAGTGTTAAATAAGACTACCAGAATTGTGGAAATAACATGCAATGTTATTTTTGATGAATCTACTTTAGTGCGCAGAGCCATCAATGAGACAACGGATGACAATCATGAGACTAATGATGTCAATGATCAATCGATCTTGAATTACCTTGAACATTTACGATCTGATCCGACTAAGTCTATGAATGAATGTAATCATGTTCAGACGAGTCCAGCGGACCAGGCCAGTGATGCTAATGATCATGCTGAGGCCAATCCCCAAAAGGATATCTTTAATCCGCTAGATGATACAGACGAGGAAATCAATGCTACTGAAGATCTTGGCAAATGAGCTGCTGAGATGCCAGTTGCTGAGATACCAGCTGCTGAGACGCCAAATGCTGAGAATCCCACTGAAAGAGAAGGTCCAGACTATGATGTTCCTATAGCGGAAGTCCCGGTTGCTGAAGAAATTCCAGATGCTGAAGATCAAACTCACAATGCACGAGATGCTGAGGATGAAGCGGACAATGCCGAACACACTCATAATCTCGGAGGAGAAAGAAGTGCTGGAGAGCCAATAAGACCAGCATGGCTTCGTGCACATCCACTAGAAGATGTTCTTGGAGATATCAATGACCCCGTTCTGACCAGAAAAGGATCTGCAATGTTTTCATGTTATCTATCAAGTGAAGAACCAACTATAGTTGAGGATGCACTACGTGATCCAGATTGGGTAAACGATATGCAAGAGGAGCTTGCTGAATTCTCTCGTAACCATGTATGGGATCTGGTGGATAGACCAAAACATCAGAATGTCATAGGTACCAAATGGGTATTCAAGAACAAGAAGAACGAATCAGGCTTGGTGGTAAGAAATAAGGCACGACTGGTAGCCAAAGGATACAAACAGTGTGAAGGCATCGACTATGATGAGACATTCGCTCCTATAGCCAGATTGGAAGCAATCAGATTATTTCTTGCTTATGCAGCACATCATGAATTCTCGATCATGCAAATGGATGTCAAAAGTGCATTCCTTAATGGTGAACTCAAGGAGGAGGTCTACGTTGAGCAGCCTCCAGGTTTTGAGAATGGAAATCAGGTCTATAAACTAAGGAAAGCCTTGTATGGATTGAAGCAAGCACCTCGAGCTTGGTATGGAACTTTATCTAAGTTTCTTCTCGACAATGGCTTCAAAAAGGGAAGGATTGATCAAACACTCTTTCGCATTAAGGACGAAGGAAGTATCCTGCTTGTGCAAATCTATGTTGATGACATCATCTTTGGCTCAAAGAATCAAGCTCTCTGTGACAAATTCTCCAAGCTAATGATGAGTAATTTTCAAATGAGTATGATGGGAAGAATGTCCTATTTTCTTGGACTTCAAGTTTAACAATCGAATGAAGGAATTTTCATTCAACAAAACGCATCTAGACACAGCAAGGCGAATTATCCGTTATTTGAAGTGCACAGAAGGCTTAGGAATTTGGTATCCAAGAGCCGATAGTCTAGCCCTTAGTGGTTATTCAGATTCTGATTTTGGAGGTTGCAAAATCGACAGGAAAAGCACCAGTGGTACTTGTCAATTCCTTGGTCATAAATTGATCAACTGGTTCAGCAAAAAGCAGTACTCGGTAGCAACCTCAACCACCGAAGCAGAGTATGTAGCGGCTGCTAGCTGCTGTCAGCAAATTCTGTGGATCCGACAACAACTTCAAGATTATGACATCTCTCCTGAATGCGTACCAATCTACTGTGATAACAATAGTGCTATGTGCATCACAAAGAATCCAGTACATCATTCCAGGACAAAACACATTGACATCCGACATCATTTTATCCGTGACCATCAAGAAAAGAAGGATATTGATATTCAGCGAATATGCACTGAGGATCAAATAGCAGATATCTTCACTAAGCCCCTCGCAGAGGCAAGATTCAAAGAATTATGCATCAAATTGGGCATGATGGAATTAGATATTGTTGCGGATGAATGAGATGCTACTCTCATTCCTATTTTCAGCAGTTTATGGGAGATGCTACTATATGTAGTCTGCTAAGCTAATGGCGAATGACCAAAATTGTTTCTGCTCAGCAAACTATGAAGGGATAAAGATCACATCTATATATTGTCATGAAAAAACATCAAAAGATCGACATATTCATATATTCATCACCAAAAGTTGAACATGCCTTGAGGCAGATAGTCATTACAAAAGAAGGACATCACACGATCAGTCAAACAAAAGAGGAAATACAATCTACTACGGAATTCATTCAGAAAGGCGACACTGGCTTATAAGGATAAAAATCAGCCCCTTGAAGGTTGGATGGACCGTCAGCAATTTCCGAAAAATACTTCTCCATCAACCAGCTGAGCTGCATTCCATTCCGCAGATGCACGAACGGATGAAGCTTGACAGCTTCCCAGACATTCTTGAAGACGTATCCGGCCCAGTCAACAGAGGCAACATTATCCATGGCCATCATCACCTATCAAACAGATCTTGAGAAACAGAGGTCATAAGGCTCCTCTCCAAGCAGGATTCCATGGGCAATACGGAACATAACCCAATATGAAGTCTGGAGGCCAGAGGCAGGAACTTCAGGGCTGAAATCAAAACGAGGAGAATGACGCCATTTCTCCCACGCCAGCCACTCTGGAACCACTTCCTCTGCAAGATAGTCCTCTACAGACAACGGACCTCGAGGAAGCCCGAAATCAACTGAAAAAGTGTCAGGGGTCCAGTGGACAAGCTTATCATGGAACACCCCATAGATTGCGTTCGGCTCCACACGACAATCACTGAGGAAATCCCTCAACACTTCCTCTTGAAAACGGTGAGGAGTAGCACACACAAATTGCGAAAGCCCCCCCCCCCCACTGCAACGAAGATATGACCTTCACTGCCACATCCCAATCATCTATATAATACCTATCCAGACTTGGCTCATCCAGGATCAGATTGCGCTTGATATCTATGGTTCACGGAGGAGAGCCCATGAGTGAAGAAAGGGACCTAACTTTCTTGAGGAGAAGAAGATTGAAAGTATGAATCAAGAGAGAAGGATAATTGAGATGTTTGGATAATCTCAAACGGAGGTATTTATAGAGAATTTCCCATTTATGACGCGAAGAAAGAGAAAAATATGTCTGAAGATCGCAATGATTCACCTCTTGGAATACGAAACGTCGCTAATAAAGGGATCGGCGTGTATGCATGGGAAGTCAAATCATTTTTCCAGCAATGGTGAGAAAGGAGTATTGAAAAGTTCGAGGATCTCATCATCATTTTTTTTTTCAAATAAGAGTTCTCACAGACTCAGCAGATCTTCAGAAGTTGCTGAAAATTAGAATGCTGAGATGGACCATCCTCTATCAACACCCTTGAACGGCTGCTAGTTCAGAAACAACAACTTATCCGAAATTGAGGCGGGATGACTCAAAATTCAAACTTGATGGGACCCGATAAGGCGTAATTAATGCATGAAAACGGCGGCATCAATTGAGGAGATGCCACGTCAGAAGCACTTAAGTGTTTCTCGGAGCTTGGGAAGCTATATGGAAAGACGCGTTTATTCTGAATCGTTGATCTAACACTTCGCAGACTTTCCCTCAACCGTTAGATCTCACATTCAAAATTAACCCTACCTTTGCTCTGATCACTGTTCATTTTCTTCTCATTCTTTTCGAAAGACAGAGCAAAATCCCCAATTCTAAAGTCTCCGTATTAGTTGAAAAATTACTCCAGATTCTCCCTCACAGACATGGACACAGATTCTATAGCCTCATCATCCCAGAAATCTACCTGTCAGAACCATCGCTCTGAATCTAATGAACCTTCTCCCTTCAACTTTCCACCAAATTTCGGAGAACCCTTACATATGCGGCATGCACCAGGGTTTATTGGGATTCTAAAGAAAGAAGATGTTGATGATTCAATATCGTATGGACAACTTGTTATGATGGCTCAGAAGAAATCCCAAGCCGGCCACACAAAGGAACAGAGGCGTTTGGCTCAAATCATGAAGGATCGCATTCTGTATAAACGCCTTGCTGCTGAACATATTCCAAATTGGATAATGGATATTCTCGATAGCGAACAGGTAACTCAATACTTATCCGCTGAACCCATGCATTTTCATCCGCATATGGTTTCCGAATTTTATGCTAGAGCAGTCATGAGTGAAGATGGAAAATCTTTTAAAACTTGTGTTTATGGAAGTATCATTGAAGTAAGTGCCGAAGTTCTTGCTAAAACTTTTGGTCTTCGGAATAAGGGGGAACGTATATCTCATTACAAAGTAACGGATTATGATGAGATGGAAAGACGTTGGAATTTATGGAAGAAGCCTGAAGTAATGAAGGATAGGAAAGGTCACGAGATCACATTCCGGGCTGCCAAACCCATTAACACCCTACAGGATGAATTTAAAATTCTTGCCGAATTGGTGATCAAGATGTTCCAATGCGACGCTGGATCATATTCTGAACTATCTGCTAAGAAATATGCAATAATGATGGCTCTCACAGACAAAGTAAAGGGAAATTGGGCAGAGTTTTTCTTCGAACGATGGGCAGAGCACGCCAAGAAGAACGACCACATATCTGTGGATGGAACTTTTTCATCAAATGTTAATTTTGGGTTGAAAATAAGCAAGTTTCTGGAATTGGTCATGCATTCAACGAAAATTGATCAAGGAGTGAAGTTGCTCTCCACTGATTTTATTCCAATCACACGAAAAGCAGCCAACCCTCTTGATTACAAGAAGCCAAAGAAGCTGACTAGTAAATCCAATGTGGATGCGGACAAGCTTACTTCGGATGAGGAAGTAGACGAACGTTCCTTGGGCGAACAAGTATTGCAGAAAGCTATCTCTGCTGAGGATATAGCAGTATTAACTCAGAACGCTGAAACGGAGCAATGCTTTAAGCAACTTGATGATATTGTAGCTCTCGGAGAGATGCCTACCGAACAGATTGAGAAGATTATGGACCAAAGGGCCGCACTTCAGCAGCCACTCGTTATTGGTCAACTTGTTGTTCCAATCTCTTCTGAACAACAAAAGGATATTGCTCCCACCAGGAACAGAAGGTCTAGTCGACAGCGCCTACGCAAAACTGCTGAGCTAGCCGCTGTCACTACTGAAAAAATACCTGATTGACCCTTATCATCTAAAAGTTTTGATGAACGTGTGAAAGGCGTACGTGAAGCTAAAAGAAAGCGTGCAGAAAAAATGAAGGCACAGGAAATAAAGGACTACAGAAAGGAGAGAGATAGAATCACATTCGAAGGACGGGATCTGAACTTCGAAAGAGTAAAAAGATCTCATCTAGAAAGAGAGAATCAAAAAGAAAATACTAGTCAAACACCCGATGAGGAAGCTGCTGAAGAGATAAGCAGAGCAGCAAAGAAAGGGAAGACAATAATAGACTCTACTTTGACAGAAAAAGAAATGGATAACCCTATTGCAGTCAGCAACACTACCAAAATTACAACTGCAGCAGACAGCATGACTGATAAAGAGCTAGATACGCTGATTCAATCTGGCGCTTTCAATGCTACGGAACACTCCAAAGGCAAATCGGTTCAATTTCGCGAACCCACTACTACATCTTATCAAAGCAGTAGCTCAGAGAAGGACGCGGCACGTACAGAGACAAATGACATACATCCCAGAGATAAAGATGCAGGGCCATCAGAAATCTCTAAGGAAAGCACAGATACGAACATGTCTACTGCAGAGCATGTTGCTAAAGAAAACACTATTGAGACAGAATCGGAGCAAATCAAAGATACTGCTGAGGAATCTACTGCAGCTGATGATTCTATGAAGACAACTGCTGAAGAATCTACTGCAGCTGACGAGACTATGGCAGATACTGCTGAAGAAGTCCATACTACTAAGGAGACAACAGTCGATGCTAGTAATGAAGATCAAGCAGAAGAAGCAATAGAAAAGGAAATCTCCTCTGCTGGATTTTTGGACGAATCCACCTGCTCATCAGATTCTGATTCTGAGGGGGAATCTATTGAGGTATTTGATGCCAAAACTCTATGAAAATACCCCACTCTAAGAAATGAACAACTGAGGATTCCATTTGATGGTTTACCTGGCAAACTCTTTCGCTCACGAAGAGTAGCACAGTGGTGTGCTGCTGTCTCGATTAATGAAGATATGAATGCTGATCTCCGAGATTGGAGTTATGAGATCTTAGCCTTCGTAGAGCAAGAAGTAAATAGGGACATTGCAGGAGTCTTCTATGTTGAGATTCACGAAGAAACAGAGGAAGGCAGAGTGCTTGGTACTCAATTTCGACGATGGAAAACTTATGACTATATCATGCACGAACTCTGTTTTGAGGAAAGAATGATTATTATCGCTAGAAAAGGTCTTAATTTCTGGCGTTCCGAAGAAACCTGGGCAAATGAGTGGATGGACCAGCCCTCCTGCACGAAACAGTATACTGATCAACAAGTAATTGCCCGATTGCAAGCCATCCGCGCTCACAGGAAGTTTCTTCCATCTCAGACCCTGCCCAGATCACAGTTTGCACCAAATAAGAAGTCCTTGGCCCACATGGAACTCACCGAACGACAAAGGGCTGCAATGATTTCTTATCGGAAGCGGAAAGCTGCTTATGAGGAGAAGTTGCGAGTTAGAAGTCTTGAACTAGCCGCGATCGAAGAAGAAAGAGAAAAGGAGGCCAGGAGACAAGACTATCTCAAAATTATTAACTTTCAGAAAGAATACACTCGAACCGCAACCTCAATTCAAGTCTCTGAAACTCAAGGTTGTGACTCAAATCTCGATCAAAATATAGTGAGTGAGTCCATGGAAGTAGATACCAATGAGGTTCTTAATGTTGCCACACAAAGAGTTGAAGTAGCAGCTCAAGCATCTGCAATTGCTACAGTGGAAAGAGAAGCTGGTGAAGCTCCCACATTAGTAAGCGGTACTGAAATAGTTGTCTCAGACGATCCCATTGCCGCCGAACCAGTCCAAGTAAGCTTCCAATCTCTTGTCAACATACTTCATAACGCCCTACATCAATGCGATATCCAGCAAGCCAGATTCAATGAAGAGGTCCTGAAAGAGGTTGCTGATATCCGAGGAGCAATCTCTGGAGTGAAAACCTCTGTTTCAGAGGTTCAGCAACAAGTTGGTCAAGTCGCTACCGAGATCACAAGTGTAGAAGAAACCGTGTCTACGGTACAAACAAATGTGATGACTCTCAGCATTGATCTTGATGCACACAAATCTTTCTCCACTTCTGTTTTGGATGCTCTCAAAGAGGGGGAAGAAAGAAGGATTGCTGAACAAGCAAGGATAAAAGCAGAGGAAGCTGAGCTACTGCTGAAAGAAAAGAATTTGAACGTGCAATGATGGAACGAAGGATGAAGTTAGAAGAACAACAGAGAAAAGACCAACGAGCACGTATTGAACAGATGGAGAAACTAATGGCCATGACGATAAAGAAAGTTGAGTCTCTTGAGAAGCTAAAACCTCCACCAGATGCTCAGAACTAAGGTTACTCTCTATCATTTTCTTTACCATGATTCTGAAATGATTTCTCTAAACTTGTAATTGCAAAATCATATATGAAATCATCAGAATCATGACAAAATCTTATTGTCTAAATTCTGATTTTCCGAGTGTGAATAATAGTTGAAATACACTTTCTGTGTACTCAACGAATCAGAATACGGAAAGATAAACCAGGGATGATTAAATGGTTGCTGAATGATTTGCTTGTAATATGTTTTTAAGGACTTAAAGCAAAGAAAGACTCTGAGATAGTGTGTCTAGAAATTTCCTTATAACTCAGAACTTCTAAGCTAAGTCTCAGCAATCCCTAATAAGCTTTGATCGCACCAAAAAGGGGGAAATTGTTGGGAAAATATTCATGAATTACCCTTAGGATCTCATTGTAAAAGGTTTTGTTGGATCAAACCTTAATAGATGGTCGATCATT
>JAPKLW010008700.1:0-12966 GCA_026898455.1 Plectranthus barbatus | reverse complement strand
AATCCCAACAATCTCCCACTTATACTTAAAGCATAATACCATTGCTTTTAACAAAGTATTAAGTGTGTCTATTCATGTCAATCACTCCCACTGTACACTCATCACCTCTGGTTACGATTTCTCGTATGATGTGATACAACACGTCCTATGTGTTTCACTACCTTGTGAGTCTTGGGTCCTCTTGAGTTTGTCACTGCACCAATATATATCACAACTACTTGTGATCTTCTTAGGCAAACTCAGAACGCACACCTCTGGAGGACGGTGTCGGAGTTATACTGCTTCTTACGAAGTCTATGAAGCTGACTAGGGTTCAGCCTTCATACTGGAATCCACAACACACTTCTGTGTTAGATTCCTATAACTCCTCCTCCAAGGCCCAGCACATAGTTAGAGGTAGATTCCCTTTCCTTATGATCCTCCTGGATATCCGATGCCATTCAACTCACAAGGCTCATTCGTAAACCAATGTGCCTATCCAGAGTTGAACTGATATCTGTCTAATATGCTTATAGCATTGCAGATATTTGAATTCGTTCATCTGCACTATAGAAAGACAACAATCTTTCTTGCTATGAACGACTCACCACAGAATCAATTTAAGCGACTTGAGATACTTGAACATTCTTTTCTCGTGTCAACACAAGACTTTAATTCAAAAGATGTTCCATAATCTCATAAGTCCTACTTCTGAAACTGTTCGGATAACCATCCTTTATGCCTGACAGCATTTCCACACCGTTTCCGTATGTGTAAATACTATCTGCATAATGTGCAAGGAAAACCATGCTTTCGCTGACACATACTCTGATTCATGTAACTCTCATTCTCGATGGACAATATCGAAATATCTGTTACATAATCTTGAAGCACGGTTAAGTTCATACTTGAACTACTTTGGCTTCGAGACATGATGCTGCACATAACTTATCTGGTTGTTGCACACAGATGTCGTCACCTTTTATTAAGGTATCCGTTCATAAAATACGGACGACTTCATCTACCTTCCAGATACTTACATATGTGCTGTTATGTTTTAAAAGAACTCGAATGGGTTTAATAGTTGCAACCAGTGAGAAGGTCTCGTTGTGAAACACACCTTCACTCACTAACCTAGGCCTTTGAACACACTAGGTTACCATTCGATCCTTTTACTTGTATATCAATCAGTTGCACATGGCTGTTAAGCTATTCGGCAATCACTGATCCTGACATACCACCATAACTTTAACTGATTCATTTCTGAATCTATGACTTTACGTCATTTTAAACTGCATCGTTTGTCTTAACTGGCTCGTTACACTTTTAAGGGATAAGTACAATGCTGTTCGTAAAGCTGGGAACAAGTCAAGAGACTGTTTCCACGAACCAGTACTATTAAGCCTGTTAAGGCAACCTCCCACTGCAACGACGCTCCTTTTATGTTGTCAGTTAATGGTGCATTAACTTGTGGTTTACCACCTTACACAGGTGACCGTGCAATTGGTACCATACCTGCCAAGGTATGCACAATCTGCCACGGGGTATTTCCTGATGGATTTGGATTGTCTTCTCTTAAAAAATTAGAAAACAATCTTTCATTTGGATTCATGGTTTTATCCTATACAACTTGCTTGTAATTAGGATATATAAAACCAACAACTTTTTCGTTTACTTGGAATAGCCCACAAACAGTACTAGCTTAAACCTTTCTTCTATCGAATCAGTCTCTTATATCAGCTCAGCAGCCGAATTACCCATCATTGCCCTTTGACTGAGTCAAGGTCTGTTAGGGTACTTAGAACTGATTTAGAAGACGCCAGTTTAAACGATATACAACTGTTTTGGCGCTCTTCCTAAAACGAAAGATTTAGGCAATATCTGGTATAACTTGTTAACATTTAAAGATCTTTATTTCGTTCTACCTACACCATCTCAGTCGAGAGATATCAGGTGTAGTTAACTTGAGATGTAATCTCTTTGCTCTGCCAGATACTGTAAAGCACATCACTTAAGATACATCATTATGGACAAACCATAATGTTTTTACGGTCTTGTTTAACTTATTCTTTACCTTAGTCTTGAACGCTCTTGATTAAAGCAAGAGACTAAGACTTGCAGTGAACTAGATAAACATACCAAATCTTAAATGACTACAGTATCAATGCCTGTAAAGGCAACTGCGGAAGTATACTCAAACCACTATACAGAGCAAACACGAAATAACTTATAGAGATACAACTGCCTAATTAAGGCCTGATTACAATCAATGTACTTCTAAGTAGTTGCCATAAGTACCATTCTTAGGAGTACTTGGATAGAATCCATAACTCCACGAACTACTTAAGACTACTTAGACTGATGTAACCAATCTCTATACAGATTCTTTAAATTATACCTTAGAACACTGACAGTTTATGCAATCAAGTAATGAAGAGATAATCATCCATAAATAGAAACACTGTCATTTATTCATGATAGAAAAAATTCTATCAAAATGACTAAGAATCCAAAAACACGGATGAAACTTGTTTATCAAAACAAAACAAATGTATCTCTTCCAAACACTTGAATTAAAACAAAGTTTTTCAGCATAAACTAGAGGCAGAAACTCCAATAGCTTGAGAGTAGTCTCGAGCATCTTCCTTTGGAGTTGGCAATCCGTCATCTTCAAGCATTGTCACCAGCTTGATTCTCTGCATAAATGCAGCCATAACATGATTAGTACTCACAGTTAACCACTACTCACGAGGAGTAGACCAAAACTGATACTAAACATGTAAACGATGACGTACCACGTCCATTAGGATTGGGACAATCCTGTCTTGCCACAGCGGAAACACTTGTCCTTTGGTTTAGCTTTCCTAGTCTTTTTCTTTGGAGCAAGAACTCCATTGTTCCCTCCAGCAGCTTTCTTATTTCTCCTACCCGTTCTATTAGTTCTTGCTCGATTAGAAGCAGCAGAACGGTTACCGGAAGAAACTAAAACTGCTTTCTCGGGTTCCATCAGGGACTGTGCTGCCATCAAGTCACTGAGTAACTCATTGAGAGTATACTCCTTCTTGTTCATGACAGCATTCAACCTGAAGTTCTCAAAAGACTTAGGAAGAGAGTTTAGTATGATATCGACCTGCGCTTCCGCGTCGATACCACCACCATGCAACGTCAGTTCATCCATGAGGTGAGTCATGGCAACCACGTGCTCTCTCACTGAACTGCCCTCTGCCATTTTCTTACTCACAATCTCCTTCATGAGATTGAATCTGACAGTCCTATCTGTCTCCCCATAAGTCGCTGTTAGATTATCCATAATCTCACAGGCCTTATCATAATGCTGATGCTGCAGCTGCAGTACCTTACTCATAGTGGTCATCATGTAGCATTTCACTACATTGTTAGACTTGACCCACTTATCGTAAGACTGCCGCTGCTCGGCAGTAGCATCAGCAGCTGGGACAGGTGGACAAGGATCAGTAAGGACAAACTTGTGTTCCTCCGCAACCAGGATATAATCCAAATTGCATTTCCATTCAAGGAAATTTGGACCAGTTAAAGGATTTTGAGCAAGGATATTAATGACGTTGTTCATAGACATATCTGAAAACAATTAAGCGAATTAAAGTAAGCACATACTGCGAACAATTGAAACAAATAATGCATAGAACCTTTAGATAAAACAATGCACTTTGTTTCCTCCAATTGCCCAAGCTAATTTACTGCAAGCCACTGAAGTGGACGTTTACAGCAAACCGCTCAACCAGACCAGAATGGTCCTTTAATTTCTTAACATGCCAAGGTATCTTAAGCAAAAGAAATTAATATTGGAGATCTTTAGACCATGTTGCCCATCCGGAACAGGGAGATCATGCATGAGTTGTGCTCCAGGCAACATCTAAGCCAATGTTAACCACAATTGCTAACTCAAGGAAGTTCAAGGCAGTTAGTGTAGTGCTAAACCCTGCACCGCGTGCCCCCTGCATCCTTGAGTTATCCCATTTAGTTTAAAACTTGGATTAGTGAAAGTTGTCTCAATGCAAGCTACTGAAGTAGACGTTTGCTTCGAGGCTCCCACTTCTCCTTTTCAAACTAAACGTTTTATTTAGAAACCTCATCGCACTGGACTGGGTAAAGGGGCTCTTACGCAAGCTGCTGGAGCGGACGTTTACGCTTCGAGACGCTTTACCTCCTATGCTGAGGCCGTATTGTGGAGGTCTAATGATATTGGTTAGAGAAGAACCAAAATCCAGCTTAGTATTTTTAGTTCTAAAGGTTTCATGCGCACACATTATTTTATGTTCCCATAAATTATGTCACCCAAAATTCCATCATAATTAATATGATTCTTGGAATTTATAGACACAATTTAAAACAAAAAATAAATCACATAAGACATGCTCAATAATTTAAAAATTACAACATGCTTATGACAGTAAATAATTAAAGCAAGTAAACATGCTTTCCTATTAATTACTAGTGCGCACACAATAAATCACATCATAACGAGAAATAATTAAATAAACAAATAAAATTTCTCGTGGCCCCTCAGATGCGATTACAACTGAAATAAAATAAACCTATCTATTACAAGGCTTTTATTTCATTACAGATCTTCAAACTGGGCTCCCATCTGACTTGAAATCTGATTTGAACTGCTTTAACAGCATTTGGGCTTCAAATTAGGGTTTCTGGCCCAAACAGCAGCCAAACCCTAATTTTTAGACTGCGGGCCGCCTCCGGGCTGACGGGCCCGAGTCACGGCCCGGGCTGGAAACCCTAGGGTTTGGAAACCCTAGTTTCCCTTGCACCAGCCGCCACCCCAGCAGCCGACCGCCGAGCCGCCACGTCCGGCCGCCGCCTGCGGCCGGAACTCACAGCCTGCCGCCCCCGAGCTCAGCCCTCGTCTCCAGCAGCCCGGCCACACCACGGAGTCGCCCTCGCAGGTCGCAGCAGCAGCCGGCAATGTGCGTGGAAGCAGCAGCAGGCACGGCATGGCTGCCCAGCAGCGGCAACAGCCGCGCACAGCCGCGCGCAGCGCTGCCTGCACTCGCAGCCCCATCGCCTGGGTCCTCTGCTCGCCGGAAATGCGACAGGGAGAAAACGAGAAAGGCGGGCGCGGCCCAGCCGCGGGGAGGAGCCCCCGCCGCCGCCACCCGCACGCCCGTCGTGCCACAGCCGAGAAATCGCGAGCAACCACCTCCTTCGCACAGAGAACCGCACGCAGAGGTGGCGCAGAGGCTGCGCACGGCGGAAACCTAGCCGCCACGGCGTCCAGCCACCTTCCTCGCCTCTCGCCGGACAACCGTGAGTCTGATATCTCGCCAGAATCGCGCGAGCAACAGCCAGACTAGGCTGGGCGCGGCCCAGCCGCAGGCAGAGAGCTTGCCTGCCGCCGCCACCCGTCCGCGCCGCTCGCCGCCGCCGCCGGCGGCGCAGCCGCCGGCGAGATCTTGGGCTGAAGGGGCTGAACCCTAAACTTGTCGCCGTCAATATTCTTCGTTCTTCGTTCTTCTGGATCTCAGATTTTACAAATTTGAAAGTACAAGAAAATACAAAAATAGATCTACAATCTATTACAATTATTTTCCTATCAAATCTAACCACGGATTTTCTCGTGGTGAAAAACAGATCCAAAAACGAGAAGGCCACGAGAACAAAAACATTCAAACAATTCAAATCCATCCATGAACATACATATTCATTTAATCTCAATCTATTCAAGATAGAGCCTAAGAACTTTGAACCTGGCTCTGATACCAGTTGTAGGGTTTGAGTCTACGACGGGCAATATTAATTGCCATTAAACTTGCCAAGGATCGTTCTTAGGATACCAGGAATAAATACAATTAAATGAACCATGCGAAGGCCTATGCATGCTCCTACAAATTAAATTGCATAGGATGGATTAGAGATTATACCTTATTTCACCGTTTGATCCACAGGACAGATCGGAGAATGATAACGGTGAAAAACCTATTCAGATCTGAAGCGGAATATGGAACTTTTGAATCTCTTCTCTTGTTCCTACAGATCTGATCTTCTGATCTGTATCCCTTGCTCCTTGGAAATCTGGTGAGGATTATTCTACCAAGTTAAATCCGAGCTGGAGAAGTCGATCAATCTTCTCCCCTTCGGATCCAGCGCCGCCGCCTCTCTCTCTATCAGTGTGGAAACCCTAGTTTTTCAACTGACGGCTACTGAAAAGTGTACACACAGAATTGTGTTGATCCAATAGAGAGGGGGGGTATTTATAGTGTTAGGGTTTATGAAACCCTAACCCTAATGGGCTGAGAGCAGTTAATGGGCCAGACCAGGGATCAGATGCAAATAATAAAGTGGGCCCTCTTTTATTAATTAATTCTCTTATGTCCAACCCAGAACATTAATTAATTAATAAAGTATTGTTTTAACCTTCACCACGGTAACAATACTGACTCGCCCCTTTATTACCACGTTATTAGGAACGGGTTGCACCAAACTAACTTGATCCACATATTTAAGGTTTCAGACATTCATTAATTAATTTGGCTTATGACAATCAGCCACAATTAATTAATTTCTTATTTCCTGAATAACACCACTCACCTTTTATCACTTATGCCTGAATTAAATAATTCAACCTGCAGGGTTTAGCATAATGAACCTTTGTGAGCTCATCAGGGAATGTCACCATCCTGAACGGATATGTTACCATACATCCAGACTAAGCAGACCCCACAAAAATTGCCAACACCCAAAATACGGGTATAAGGGTACATGTAAGACCCGCCACCATGGTAAATCAAAGTGCGGTCAATCTGTGTGTGCCCCTTATCCTTCAGTACGATTTAAGATCACAGAAAGTATGTTAGGGATCTGGCTCGTTCATATGTCAATGAGAACGGCGCATCCCACTGTTGATCCCATCAATACATAAAAATGTACCGACACATCAAGTAGCCAGGATAAGCCCACTTATGAACTGATGTGCCGCAGCTTAAACCGACAGCCTATCCAGGGACCGTCTCAGCTGTGATACTGTTTATATCTCGCTAGGTCAAACGAGCCATATGATCCTGCTGTGGTCACACCACATGGCCATCCCTATCGGCGAGATAATAGGATATTATAGTTCGTCGTATGATTGTTCTATCAGACAGCGAGCATTGTTGCGGATACATACATGAATACCAGTGTACGAAACACTTAATCATATATGCTTTCAGTATAGAATCCCAACAATCTCCCACTTATACTTAAAGCATAATACCATTGCTTTTAACAAAGTATTAAGTGTGTCTATTCATGTCAATCACTCCCACTGTACACTCATCACCTCTGGTTACGATTTCTCGTATGATGTGATACAACACGTCCTATGTGTTTCACTACCTTGTGAGTCTTGGGTCCTCTTGAGTTTGTCACTGCACCAATATATATCACAACTACTTGTGATCTTCTTAGGCAAACTCAGAACGCACACCTCTGGAGGACGGTGTCGGAGTTATACTGCTTCTTACGAAGTCTATGAAGCTGACTAGGGTTCAGCCTTCATACTGGAATCCACAACACACTTCTGTGTTAGATTCCTATAACTCCTCCTCCAAGGCCCAGCACATAGTTAGAGGTAGATTCCCTTTCCTTATGATCCTCCTGGATATCCGATGCCATTCAACTCACAAGGCTCATTCGTAAACCAATGTGCCTATCCAGAGTTGAACTGATATCTGTCTAATATGCTTATAGCATTGCAGATATTTGAATTCGTTCATCTGCACTATAGAAAGACAACAATCTTTCTTGCTATGAACGACTCACCACAGAATCAATTTAAGCGACTTGAGATACTTGAACATTCTTTTCTCGTGTCAACACAAGACTTTAATTCAAAAGATGTTCCATAATCTCATAAGTCCTACTTCTGAAACTGTTCGGATAACCATCCTTTATGCCTGACAGCATTTCCACACCGTTTCCGTATGTGTAAATACTATCTGCATAATGTGCAAGGAAAACCATGCTTTCGCTGACACATACTCTGATTCATGTAACTCTCATTCTCGATGGACAATATCGAAATATCTGTTACATAATCTTGAAGCACGGTTAAGTTCATACTTGAACTACTTTGGCTTCGAGACATGATGCTGCACATAACTTATCTGGTTGTTGCACACAGATGTCGTCACCTTTTATTAAGGTATCCGTTCATAAAATACGGACGACTTCATCTACCTTCCAGATACTTACATATGTGCTGTTATGTTTTAAAAGAACTCGAATGGGTTTAATAGTTGCAACCAGTGAGAAGGTCTCGTTGTGAAACACACCTTCACTCACTAACCTAGGCCTTTGAACACACTAGGTTACCATTCGATCCTTTTACTTGTATATCAATCAGTTGCACATGGCTGTTAAGCTATTCGGCAATCACTGATCCTGACATACCACCATAACTTTAACTGATTCATTTCTGAATCTATGACTTTACGTCATTTTAAACTGCATCGTTTGTCTTAACTGGCTCGTTACACTTTTAAGGGATAAGTACAATGCTGTTCGTAAAGCTGGGAACAAGTCAAGAGACTGTTTCCACGAACCAGTACTATTAAGCCTGTTAAGGCAACCTCCCACTGCAACGACGCTCCTTTTATGTTGTCAGTTAATGGTGCATTAACTTGTGGTTTACCACCTTACACAGGTGACCGTGCAATTGGTACCATACCTGCCAAGGTATGCACAATCTGCCACGGGGTATTTCCTGATGGATTTGGATTGTCTTCTCTTAAAAAATTAGAAAACAATCTTTCATTTGGATTCATGGTTTTATCCTATACAACTTGCTTGTAATTAGGATATATAAAACCAACAACTTTTTCGTTTACTTGGAATAGCCCACAAACAGTACTAGCTTAAACCTTTCTTCTATCGAATCAGTCTCTTATATCAGCTCAGCAGCCGAATTACCCATCATTGCCCTTTGACTGAGTCAAGGTCTGTTAGGGTACTTAGAACTGATTTAGAAGACGCCAGTTTAAACGATATACAACTGTTTTGGCGCTCTTCCTAAAACGAAAGATTTAGGCAATATCTGGTATAACTTGTTAACATTTAAAGATCTTTATTTCGTTCTACCTACACCATCTCAGTCGAGAGATATCAGGTGTAGTTAACTTGAGATGTAATCTCTTTGCTCTGCCAGATACTGTAAAGCACATCACTTAAGATACATCATTATGGACAAACCATAATGTTTTTACGGTCTTGTTTAACTTATTCTTTACCTTAGTCTTGAACGCTCTTGATTAAAGCAAGAGACTAAGACTTGCAGTGAACTAGATAAACATACCAAATCTTAAATGACTACAGTATCAATGCCTGTAAAGGCAACTGCGGAAGTATACTCAAACCACTATACAGAGCAAACACGAAATAACTTATAGAGATACAACTGCCTAATTAAGGCCTGATTACAATCAATGTACTTCTAAGTAGTTGCCATAAGTACCATTCTTAGGAGTACTTGGATAGAATCCATAACTCCACGAACTACTTAAGACTACTTAGACTGATGTAACCAATCTCTATACAGATTCTTTAAATTATACCTTAGAACACTGACAGTTTATGCAATCAAGTAATGAAGAGATAATCATCCATAAATAGAAACACTGTCATTTATTCATGATAGAAAAAATTCTATCAAAATGACTAAGAATCCAAAAACACGGATGAAACTTGTTTATCAAAACAAAACAAATGTATCTCTTCCAAACACTTGAATTAAAACAAAGTTTTTCAGCATAAACTAGAGGCAGAAACTCCAATAGCTTGAGAGTAGTCTCGAGCATCTTCCTTTGGAGTTGGCAATCCGTCATCTTCAAGCATTGTCACCAGCTTGATTCTCTGCATAAATGCAGCCATAACATGATTAGTACTCACAGTTAACCACTACTCACGAGGAGTAGACCAAAACTGATACTAAACATGTAAACGATGACGTACCACGTCCATTAGGATTGGGACAATCCTGTCTTGCCACAGCGGAAACACTTGTCCTTTGGTTTAGCTTTCCTAGTCTTTTTCTTTGGAGCAAGAACTCCATTGTTCCCTCCAGCAGCTTTCTTATTTCTCCTACCCGTTCTATTAGTTCTTGCTCGATTAGAAGCAGCAGAACGGTTACCGGAAGAAACTAAAACTGCTTTCTCGGGTTCCATCAGGGACTGTGCTGCCATCAAGTCACTGAGTAACTCATTGAGAGTATACTCCTTCTTGTTCATGACAGCATTCAACCTGAAGTTCTCAAAAGACTTAGGAAGAGAGTTTAGTATGATATCGACCTGCGCTTCCGCGTCGATACCACCACCATGCAACGTCAGTTCATCCATGAGGTGAGTCATGGCAACCACGTGCTCTCTCACTGAACTGCCCTCTGCCATTTTCTTACTCACAATCTCCTTCATGAGATTGAATCTGACAGTCCTATCTGTCTCCCCATAAGTCGCTGTTAGATTATCCATAATCTCACAGGCCTTATCATAATGCTGATGCTGCAGCTGCAGTACCTTACTCATAGTGGTCATCATGTAGCATTTCACTACATTGTTAGACTTGACCCACTTATCGTAAGACTGCCGCTGCTCGGCAGTAGCATCAGCAGCTGGGACAGGTGGACAAGGATCAGTAAGGACAAACTTGTGTTCCTCCGCAACCAGGATATAATCCAAATTGCATTTCCATTCAAGGAAATTTGGACCAGTTAAAGGATTTTGAGCAAGGATATTAATGACGTTGTTCATAGACATATCTGAAAACAATTAAGCGAATTAAAGTAAGCACATACTGCGAACAATTGAAACAAATAATGCATAGAACCTTTAGATAAAACAATGCACTTTGTTTCCTCCAATTGCCCAAGCTAATTTACTGCAAGCCACTGAAGTGGACGTTTACAGCAAACCGCTCAACCAGACCAGAATGGTCCTTTAATTTCTTAACATGCCAAGGTATCTTAAGCAAAAGAAATTAATATTGGAGATCTTTAGACCATGTTGCCCATCCGGAACAGGGAGATCATGCATGAGTTGTGCTCCAGGCAACATCTAAGCCAATGTTAACCACAATTGCTAACTCAAGGAAGTTCAAGGCAGTTAGTGTAGTGCTAAACCCTGCACCGCGTGCCCCCTGCATCCTTGAGTTATCCCATTTAGTTTAAAACTTGGATTAGTGAAAGTTGTCTCAATGCAAGCTACTGAAGTAGACGTTTGCTTCGAGGCTCCCACTTCTCCTTTTCAAACTAAACGTTTTATTTAGAAACCTCATCGCACTGGACTGGGTAAAGGGGCTCTTACGCAAGCTGCTGGAGCGGACGTTTACGCTTCGAGACGCTTTACCTCCTATGCTGAGGCCGTATTGTGGAGGTCTAATGATATTGGTTAGAGAAGAACCAAAATCCAGCTTAGTATTTTTAGTTCTAAAGGTTTCATGCGCACACATTATTTTATGTTCCCATAAATTATGTCACCCAAAATTCCATCATAATTAATATGATTCTTGGAATTTATAGACACAATTTAAAACAAAAAATAAATCACATAAGACATGCTCAATAATTTAAAAATTACAACATGCTTATGACAGTAAATAATTAAAGCAAGTAAACATGCTTTCCTATTAATTACTAGTGCGCACACAATAAATCACATCATAACGAGAAATAATTAAATAAACAAATAAAATTTCTCGTGGCCCCTCAGATGCGATTACAACTGAAATAAAATAAACCTATCTATTACAAGGCTTTTATTTCATTACAGATCTTCAAACTGGGCTCCCATCTGACTTGAAATCTGATTTGAACTGCTTTAACAGCATTTGGGCTTCAAATTAGGGTTTCTGGCCCAAACAGCAGCCAAACCCTAATTTTTAGACTGCGGGCCGCCTCCGGGCTGACGGGCCCGAGTCACGGCCCGGGCTGGAAACCCTAGGGTTTGGAAACCCTAGTTTCCCTTGCACCAGCCGCCACCCCAGCAGCCGACCGCCGAGCCGCCACGTCCGGCCGCCGCCTGCGGCCGGAACTCACAGCCTGCCGCCCCCGAGCTCAGCCCTCGTCTCCAGCAGCCCGGCCACACCACGGAGTCGCCCTCGCAGGTCGCAGCAGCAGCCGGCAATGTGCGTGGAAGCAGCAGCAGGCACGGCATGGCTGCCCAGCAGCGGCAACAGCCGCGCACAGCCGCGCGCAGCGCTGCCTGCACTCGCAGCCCCATCGCCTGGGTCCTCTGCTCGCCGGAAATGCGACAGGGAGAAAACGAGAAAGGCGGGCGCGGCCCAGCCGCGGGGAGGAGCCCCCGCCGCCGCCACCCGCACGCCCGTCGTGCCACAGCCGAGAAATCGCGAGCAACCACCTCCTTCGCACAGAGAACCGCACGCAGAGGTGGCGCAGAGGCTGCGCACGGCGGAAACCTAGCCGCCACGGCGTCCAGCCACCTTCCTCGCCTCTCGCCGGACAACCGTGAGTCTGATATCTCGCCAGAATCGCGCGAGCAACAGCCAGACTAGGCTGGGCGCGGCCCAGCCGCAGGCAGAGAGCTTGCCTGCCGCCGCCACCCGTCCGCGCCGCTCGCCGCCGCCGCCGGCGGCGCAGCCGCCGGCGAGATCTTGGGCTGAAGGGGCTGAACCCTAAACTTGTCGCCGTCAATATTCTTCGTTCTTCGTTCTTCTGGATCTCAGATTTTACAAATTTGAAAGTACAAGAAAATACAAAAATAGATCTACAATCTATTACAATTATTTTCCTATCAAATCTAACCACGGATTTTCTCGTGGTGAAAAACAGATCCAAAAAC
The DNA here is from genome assembly GCA_026898455.1 of Plectranthus barbatus. Classification (NCBI taxonomy): domain Eukaryota; kingdom Viridiplantae; phylum Streptophyta; class Magnoliopsida; order Lamiales; family Lamiaceae; genus Plectranthus; species Plectranthus barbatus. Next base: position 166 of record JAPKLW010008700.1, on the reverse strand, counting down.
GAGAAGGCCACGAGAACAAAAACATTCAAACAATTCAAATCCATCCATGAACATACATATTCATTTAATCTCAATCTATTCAAGATAGAGCCTAAGAACTTTGAACCTGGCTCTGATACCAGTTGTAGGGTTTGAGTCTACGACGGGCAATATTAATTGCCATTAA
>JAPKLW010008699.1:0-12966 GCA_026898455.1 Plectranthus barbatus | reverse complement strand
GCCATCGGATTAATCTAGCCTTTTCGGGCTTAGATTCCATCTTGTTTTTTAAGAAAGCTTTAACCTGCGTGTTATCAACTTTCAAAGTAAATTTCTTTGCTAACAAAAATAGAGGCCATTTCTTAAAGGCCTTTCGCACGGCAAAGAATTCCTTCTCGTTGATATGCCATCGTATGGCTTCGCTTTCTGTGAACAACCGCTACAATATATGCACGATTCTTCTCCTTGTGGTGTGATCTTTGTGTGCACTGCTGCCCACCAATGGTCACTAGCATCAGTATACAGAATTAGATCATCCTCATCCTGTGGTATAGCCAACTTCGGGAGATTTTTGCAAATCTCTTTCAATTGCCTCAACCCCTGTCGATGCTCATCTGTCCATATGAATGTAGCATCTTTCTTTAGGAGGTTACTGAAAACCTTTCTATACTTTGCAAGACTCTTAATAAAAATTCCTGCAAAATTCACTACTCCAAGAAAGCTTTGGAGTTGTTTATTCTCCTTAAGTTCTTTAGGAAATTTCTGCACCTTTTCTACAATATGATTTTGCAGAATAATTCCTGATTCGTCTATCTCGATACCTAGAAACTCCATTTTTCGAGTAGTTGTTACTGCTTTCTTTTCCGACAGTACCAATCCTTCTTTGTGATAAACATCTGCAAAAATCTCAATGTGTTTGACATGTTCATCTATATTTTTGATGCAATCAGAATATCATTAGCTAACCTGGGAAGATCTGGGGTGCATTAGCTAACGCCATAGGCATTACATTCCATACATAATGCCCTTGTGGTGTTGAGAAGACTGTAAACTTTGTAATTCCTTCGTCCACGCGTATCTGGTAAAATCCTGATTTGCAATCAAACTTAGAGAATATCCTAGCATTACGTATGCAGTTTATAAGGTGTTCTCTACTTGGGATAAAAAATCCATCAAACTCAAGTATATAATTAATACCTTTGTAATTAATGATTAACCCGGGTTTACCTCTTTTGATCTCACCATGATTTCTCACCAAGAATCTCGGACTGCTGTATGGGGAGTTTCCTGGTTCAATGAGTTTGAGATCAATGTGTTCCTTGATGATTATCGTCATATCCTTTTGATCCTGGACATTCATCAAGATTGGCTTGTATCTAACAAACTTAATTTTTTTACCTGGTTTTACCTTCAGGGTTGCTTTGAGTTGGTTTCTGTCCCACCATGCTAAAGGATTTTCATTATAACATTTTGATATCTTCCTTTTAACATCGGTTAGGGATACTTGTACCTCTTCCTTAATATCTTGATGTGATACTAAGGATGCCTTAAGAACTTGGATTTCCAGTTCCTCAAGATCTTTATCCATTCGAAAACTTAGAACTGCTTCTCCAAATCTCCGTTGATCTTGCATTTTTGGGTGTCTAAGTTTTCCTTCATCACCACGCTTGCTGCGAAAATTGAGTGGCATTTGTCTATTAAATGCCCCTTTCAACCGCTGGACAATGATCTTATGATCACAGACTGTTGTGAAAATCAGTCTTCGGTTGGTGTTGTCCTGTGTATATCTCTTAAACATTTGTAGGAAATTGTTTCCTAACAATATGTCTGCTCCTGTATCATGGAAATACATTCTTGGAGTCTTTACCTTATACCAGGGTGTCTGACCTGCTCCTCCTATCAAAATTTCTAATTGTTTTACCCCTTTAGATAGGAGTAAGATTCTTTTGGAGAAATCTCTTCCGACGATAGAATTGAGATCTTCTTCGAGATTGTATGGGAAGACTCCTCATCTTGCGGTGCATATTCCGGCTCCTAAATCAATATAAGCTGCAAAATACTCAGCTTTTTAGTTTTCATATAACATCCCAATAGAGATGTATATAGAGAATGGGCTCGTCATACTATCATAAGTTGTTTTCCTCCAAAAGTAATCATCATTCCATCCTCTTTCTCCTCCCAAGGTTTGAACTTTTCCAAGAAGTCAAGTCCTAAAGTTAAGACTCCCGCTTCCCTTCCTGCTCGCCCTTCAATCTCCATTGTCACTGCATCAATATCGATGATGGCTTTATAGTGATTGAGTCTTGGCTGCTCCAGATAATACAAGATATCACATGGGAAATGATTTTCCCATCTTGTACCATCGAACCTCGAATCGAATTCTCGCCAACCTTTTCGGCATCGAATTTTTACCTTACTCTGCCTTGGGGCTTGAGACCCTTCTTGCAATGAGCATCTTCCCGAAGACTGCCCCCATGGTTGAGTTACAACTCTATCGCCTTGGAAAGATAACTTCCTATTTTCCAGTTTGAGACTTGCATTGTATTCCAGTATTGGCTTATCTCCTAACCGAATATTCATAGCTCTTGGAAGTGGCATCTTTGATCTATCTAGAGCAATAACGCGTGCCACTTTTTCGAAGATATCTGGTATCTCAATGGATGGCTTTCCTAAAAATAATTTAGTGTGATGAGAATTGGAAAGCGCATACGATACCTGATACGTCAGTGAGAACGGTCGATTTCCCTCATGGCTAATATCCTTCGTTTTGAAATCTTGATATAGCGTTAGGGCTCAACTAAAATCCTTATTTTGAAGATTGTAAGATATCTTAGGATAGACGACGCTTATGACTTGCTTGGCACATAATTAAGTTTGATGAGATTGTTCCCAACAAACTGTCTTCGATATTTGTGATACGCTTATCGCATGTATGAGCTAAATTCAAGTATTTCTCTATATGTAGTGTTTTAATGTAAATTTTATTTTAATTATTAAACACTTTTATGTTTACAAATATTACATTTCTATAAAAAAATATAAATATATATTTTTTAATACCCAATGTAAGAATATATATTTTTTATAATACTCAATGTCATATTTTTCAGTGCAACGTACGGGTGAAATTCTAGTTTAAATTATTTCCCATTATTTGTATGTATTGAAGTTGATACAAATTCTAACATTTTTGAATCGATAGTCAAAATGGTAGATTTAATATAATTTATTTATTAATATAAATATATGTATATGTATTGTGTACGTTCATCGAATATATAGTAGTTGATTTTTAAATTCATATCATTCATGTCATTATCCAGAATTATAGATATTGTTAATTTAGATTTATTGACATCCTTTCACATTTAATCGGGGAAGTAAGAAAGAGAGAGGAATGATTAATCCCCTTTAATGGGCTACAAAAATTATTTTGTAAAGACAAGATTAAGGCTAATAATTCGGGCGTGTTGGGTCATTATCGTGTCAATACAATAGTGAAACAACCCCTTAAAGTCCAACACGAACACGGTCTGTTAAGGATATGCTCAACACGAACACGACATGACCTATTAAGCCTCAAACACGATATGCGACACGAACACAACATTGACCTGTTAAGAACTCGATTAGATAACATGATTAGGGTTTTAAATGAGTCAAACTATTCGTGAGCTACTCGGATCTCGACTCGATAAAAGCTCGTTCGAGCTCGTTTAGAAAAGCTCGTTTATTAAACAAATTAAACTTGAGCATCATAGTATTCGACTCGTGAGCAAGCTCGTTAGCTAAAATTAGTAAGAAATATAAAATAATTATTTTTATAAAAGTAATATCTTTCATGATTTAAGAGTAACAATAATGATAAGTCTCTCTAATAATGAGAAAATTTAGAATTTGAGGATGAATATGATATTAATTTAGAAATAGATAACCTTTTCTTTCAAAATAATTATGAATATTTTAAATATATTCCAAATTTAGAAAGTTTGTTTAGGCTCGATAAAGTTTGTGAACTTCAAAATGTTCGTCAAAAAAGCTCAAAGCTCGACTCGATACTAAACGGGTCAAACTTGAGCACGGCATTACTCGGCTCGACTCGGTTCGATTACACCCCTAAACATGATATTGACACAAACACGATACGAACACGTTTTTGACCTCTGAAAAGTGTTATATTAGGTTAATAAATGATAAGATAGTAGTAATAATAATAATAATAAAATAAACAATATTATTTATTAATTTCTTAGTGGGTAACGCGAACACGAACACAACAAGAATACGACACGAAACACGATATGTTATCGGATAACACGAACACAATACGAAATACGATACATTATCAGATAACATGAACATGACACTAAAATTTCGTATCCTTATTGGATCGACGCGATAATGACACGAACCAATTAAGGCTCAACACTAACCCATTATTATCATGCGGATTCGTGTCGTATCAAAAATTGCCACCCTAGACAAGAGATATAATGCATTTAGATATAGCAAGTGGTAGGGGTTTGAACGGTTATATTTGATCGATTTAGATGGTGAATTATTGATTAAATTAATTAAGTAATTTGTTCAATTGATCAAATAGACCAAATGTTTTGGTTAGTTTGAATATTGATCCAATAAATAATGCAAATAATAAAATGAATTTATCATTTTATCAGTTTAATTATTGATTTCCTGAATGATGTAATAATAAAATGAATATGCACAGGGCCGATCCTGAAAATGTGGGGGGCCATGGGCGAAAATAAACCGAAGATTTTTTGAACGAAAATTTTTAAGTTATAAATTTCAATTTTTATTTCACTACTATAATAAAAATAAAAATTTGTAATGAATCATTATTTCTGGCATATATATATTATTATTGTTTTAGGTTATAAAAAGTGTTAAATATGTTTAGGTCCATTTTGAGGCCCCCAAGTACTATGTCTCAATTCTACAATATGAGATAATCATACCTCAATTTTGAGATCTCAATTTATAACTATATAGTATGTTTAATATATAATCCATTTGTTCTTATTAAAAATGTTAAATATTTATGAAACTTAAATATGTATAGATAATTAAATTTTAATATTTTTTGTGTTTTTAATAAGAACAGATCTTTTTTATTAATTGAACCAACTATATGTGTAATTGATTATTGATCTCATTCAATTACAAACTTATTTATTAAATAATATATATGTATATATATATAATATAATATGAGATATAATTTTTTCGGGCCCCGCCCTAGGCCGAAGCCCCTCTCACCCACCTTGAAGGTCGGCCCTGAATATGCATGTGTTTTATAAATCGCAATAGATTTTTTAATTTGAATAACTAAATTACTTTGCTCAAAGAGATCAAACTGATTTTATTGATGGATTCTAACCAAATCGTGCACACTGCTGGTAACTGTTGGACTGCTTGATAAGGATTAAGATTTCATGAATTGAATATGTCTGTGGAAGATTGATAGGAAAAGCAACAATACAATTTTAATTTTTTTGAAATAAAATTCATTATTTAAATGGTTAGGTTAGGGCTGTCTAATTCCAAACATAAAAAGAAATTTGTGAACAGGTTGCTCGTTGCTGGAATCAAAATTAAGTCTAAAAACAATTCTGAAGACATGCAGCTAAACAATCCCCTTGCGCACCATCCTGCCTTTCTTCCCCCGCCTTCTGATACTTATATCGCATCGCCACCAACACGAACACGAAAAGATTCACGGTGCTCAAAGCCGCGAGGACCCAGTAGTAACGATCCAAACGGCTCGTGTTCAAGGTCTCCTGAAACCAGTTGGCTCTGCCTCCTCTCTCACTTACCCTTCCCACTGCATAAACACACACCACGCTGCTTATGTATCCCAAACCCGACACGCCTTCAGGGAAACTTCTGAGGTAACTCTTCATGGATTCAGGAGACTGCTCTTCATAGTAAGCATTCACGCCCTTTTTGAAGAATGAATCAAAGGCACCGAGCAGAAGGAACTGAAACAGCAGCCAATAAATACTCAAGGGGATCTCCTCGTCTGGCTTGTCGAACAGGCCGTGCCTTCTGACAACCGCCAGCCTCATCTTCTCCACGCCGGCCGCACTTATGCAGCATAGGATTGAGCAGGTCATGCCCAATGCAATCCCTATTGAGGGCGCCCACACACGATTCCATCTTCGGAAGAGTCTTTTTTGTATGAAGTTGATCAGTATCTTTGTGGAGTCCTTTGCCACTCGAAGTAGTAGAATAGGGATAATATGTAGAGAAGAACTACTACGGAACTTCAACATTCCTATGTTGCCATTGAGGTTGCCTGCTTGTTCGACGAAGTAGGTGTTTCCGGATGACTCAACGATCCCACATATTAAAAAGGTCAGCCACATTGGCGCCATGCGCACTGCCATCTTGGCGTCTTCGACTTCGGCTACTGAGCAGAGCTTCCATCCTTTGATCTCTGTGTCATCTATTTTAATGGCAGCCTTGTGCAGCCCCCTGAGACAGCTCGTTTCGGAGAACTCTTTCTCATCTATCCCCTCATACTGGTTATGATCATCTGGATAGGGTTGAGACGCCTTGAGGGCCGTGGCGACGAAAACTCGGCACACGGTGAAGAGAGGGCTGCTACCTTTTGGTGGGGCCTTTTTGTATGCGCAGGAGCAGATGAGAAAAATGAAGGTGGAAAAGAAGGTGCAGATGGCCGGGATCCCATACCAGATTGCCCAAAGCTTTAGTTTAAGAAGCGTGAAAGATACTATAAGTGCAACTATGACTACTCCCACTAAAACAATCATGAGCATCACATAAACAGTCGCGAACACCTGCCGACAATCAGAATGATTATTGGATGCCATTATCTGTTCATCGTAGAAAAATCGGAAGGAGGCGAACAGTCCGCTTTTTCCGACCGCTGTCAACGCCAGGCCGGCGTAGAGAAGAAATTTCTGAGTTGGGCCGATGCATCGGGGGTCGTATTGTTTGCAGTTGTGAGTTAAGCTGGCAAGGATGGGTGGAGTTGACATAGCCACGAGGCTCATCCCCTGTTGAAGAAAATTGAGCACCAGAAAAACTATGTAGAAGTAGAAGTATAATATAAAAACTCACTGTGGTATAGGCTAAGCTAGTGAAGACGAGAAGCTTGAAATTCCCCAGAAATAAGTCGACCAAGCAGACTAAGAAAACTGGTAAAATTCTGTAAATGCCGTTCCATATATTGATGATTGCGGCGGCGTGAGTTAAGTTTATTCTCCAAACGCCGGTGAGATAGCTTTGCATCGTGAAGAAGGCGTAGATGACCATTGCGTCGGCCGCTATGAGAGCTACGCAAACAAAAAATAGTAATTGAGAAATATATATATACACACACATCATGTATGTACGTAATGCAGAAAAAGGCAAGAGGCAAAAGTAGACTTGCCAAAAATGCTGATAATGCTCCCCATTATCCGCCTGCTGCAATCGATAAAGTAAAGAATCAGAAACAAAACCAGGGGTGTGTAATCCGTCAGTTCGGTTGAAAACCAACCAAAATTATGCCAACCGAATCAACCGAACCGAAAACTACAACCGATCGAAAACCGAACCCATAACCATTTCAACCGAACCGATAATTTCAGTCGGTTGTGTTCGGTTTCAGTTCAAACCGATTACTTGTCGTCGGCCTAGGGGCAGCACAGTAGTGGCAGCAGTTGGCTCTCGACGGTCTCAGGGCAGGTGCAGAGACAGAGTGCAGCAGCAAGCACAGCAGCAGTCGGCTCAAAAGGTCTCAAGGCAGGTGCGGCAGCCAGCACAGGGTCAGCAGCAGTGGTCTCTCGCTCGCGGCAGGTGCAGCATTCAGCAGCCGGCTCTTGCGGGTCACGGCAGGAAGGTGCAGCAGTCGGCCGACAAGGGATGGCTCGCTCTTGTAGTTGTGTGCAATTAGGGTCGGGTGCAAGCAGCAAAGCGGCGAGCAGGGTGGGAAATTGTTAGGGCTAGGAAGTTACCAACTGAGAAGTGATGAAATAATAAAAGAACTCTAGACTTTTAAACCACAAATTTTTATTTATTTAATATTTTATTGACCTATGCACTAGGTTAATATTTTATTCTTGTATATAACAGCACCTCCTGCTGTGCCTATATGCACAGCAGATGATCCAAATCCCAAAATAACAGCTAGCTATAGTACCAACTTTGACAACCTATTGCAGAGCATTAACTATCTCTAGCAATGACACCCAACAACACAACCTAACAATAAAATAATAATTTTTCTCTACACAACCCACAACCCAACTCAATTTCACTCACAGCAATGACATTCACCCAACCTAAATTTTTTTTTATTTTCATATTTATACTTCAATATATATTATTTATAATATTTTTATTAATTTTTTAATTATATATTTTTATATAACTATATAATTATAATATTTTTATTACATACACTTAAAAAGTTAATATGTGAATCAATAATAAAATATAAACTACAAAAGTTGAAATAGAAATTAAATACAAATACATGAATTATAAATACAAGAACAAACATGAAAGTGCAATTACAAATGAATTACATATTTAATCATGGGGGTTATTGAAATTAGGAGAATGAGGGTTATTGAAATTAGGAGAATATGAAAAATTTTGATATTCAACATTTGGAAATTGTTGCGAATTTTGGTAGTTTGAATAGTTTTGGGAGAATGGATAATCTTGTTGGCTTGGATAATTTTGGGAAGAGAAGAAGTAATTGAGATCATTTGAATCCATAACAAGATATCAAAATGAAGAAATACTAGAGAAAACAGAAGTTTTGGTTGTGAATGAAAATGTATCAATATTGAGTTCATTTTATAGAGAAAAAAAATTATGAATTTTGGTATAATTTTTTTTTAATTATTTTGTGGATTTATCCAAAAAATACGAGTATCCAATCACATGCTGCCAAGTGGTAGCATGTGATTTGATGACATTGGAAGACACCATGGAACGTCCGACAAGCATGGAGTCATGACTTGATTCCCTTGATATTGCCTTCTGCATTTATTTTTATTCAATTTATTATTTTTTAATGGATGACATTTGCTAAAATGTCATTGCTAGGGGAGGTTACATTATCCCCTATCAGTGACTCTTTCGTGACCCAACTGTTTAATAAAATATTATTTTTTTCCATCCATCACACAACCTACAACCTAATATTTTTTACATTCCCATCAGTGACCTCAATCTAATTTAACTTTTTAATTAAAATATTAATTTTTCTTATATAATATAAAGCTTAAAATTTATTTTAAATTTTTCATTAAATAAATATGCATAAGAATTCGGAACTTATTTGATAAACAATAATTACGATAATTAATACAAAATAGAATAACAAAATTTAAATACAACACATGAAAATCTAAATTACAAGTACACGAATTATAAATTACATATTCAATTACAAGAGTCGAATTTCTTCCATATGTGTTCAATCAAATCTTTTTGAAGAGCATGATGAGACCTTCTGTCGCGAAGTCGAGAATCTATTAACCATATAATCAAACAAATTAGTAATGTGTTCGGTAGAGTAAAGGTTTTGAGCAAATTGAGAATCTTGAAAATATTGAGAGCTTTGAAAATCTTGGAAATTTTATAGGTAAGATTCAAAATTTGGATAATTTGGAGAGCTAGACCATTTTGAATTTTGAAAATAATTTGGATAATTTGGTTGATTGGGATCCATAGCAAATGGCTTGAAACTTTTTTGTGGGTTGAAAGAAAAACAAGGAAAAAAAGAAAGAAACTTGAGAAATGAATTGTGGGTATATTTATAGAACTATTTCATGTTTTTTTGTATTATTTTAATCCTTATTTATATTGTATATATATAAAAAAATGAAACAGTAAAAGTAAAGTGAAGGGTGCATGAAGGTGGCTCAGAAGCTGTCGGCCGAGAAAAGGCGGAGGAAGGTATGATTTTGTGTCTTTTTTTTTTTTTTAATTACTCTATTTTATCTTCTTCTTGTGACCACAATCGAGAAAGGCACCAATGGGAGTAGCCTAATAACAAGACCCTTAGGTGATTGTAATGGTGAAGAATTTATAGGTTTAAATATGTGGGAGATGGGTTTTACCATTACACAGCTTTTAAATTTGTGAGGTGGCAAAAAAGTTATAAAGCTGGGTTCTAAAAACAAAAGCTGGGTTTATGTATTTTACTGGGGTCCGCACTTCCACCCGCACATTTTTTAATATTATTTTATTAGATTTCTTTGCTTTTTTTTTTTTAGAAAAAATCTCAAATACCCCATTTTGTTATAACACACCCACAAAATACCCCTTCTTATCAAAAACTTCAAAAAATACCCCACCATACAAATTTCTGACGAATTGAATGAATTTGTTTGAATTTGGGTTGAAAAAGTTGTAACATTCAAACCAAAATTTTTTTGAAAACACAAATATGTTGTCTTATCCCATCCCTACTCCAAAAAAAATTAAAAAAAATAGAGAGAATATATAAATTGAATGGTGCCGACCGGAAAAAAAAAAAGAAAAAGTGGTGAAGTCGGCACCGTCACGATGCCGACCGTGTCAGGCCCGGTGCCGACCGGTTTAAAGTTTTCTTTTTTTTTTTGACTCACTTGTATTATTGGCACGGTTATTTGAGTTCATCCTTTCATTTTCACTCACGAACCATCCCCATCTTCCCCATTCTTTCCCATTCTTCACCATTTTTCTCCCAATCTTAGTCGGCAACCTCCATCAAATTTCGAAGTCGGCATCGTTTTTTTTGAAGAAATGGCTGAGGTCAGTTGGTTTTTCTCCATTTCTACCTTTATTTTGATTGTTTGTTCTTAATCTTTATGTTAAATTTTGTTGAAATTTTGCCCTTAAATTCAAAAATTTTGCATGAAATTTGTTTCTCTCTCCATTTGTATGTTGCTTTGGAAGTGAACATGAGTATGATTGTTGCTATTTATGCTAGTACAATTGTGTATGTTGCTTTGGAAATTAAGATTGAGGATATGTTGTTTTGGAATTGAACATTAGGTTGATTTTTGATTATTTTGTAATGAATTTGTGCAGGTTGAATTTATTAGACCCGCTTTACGTAATGTTAGTTGTAAGATTAATTTATGCACTAAGGTTACGACAATAGAGACAATTAGTGACACGTTGTATTCAATAGGGGGTGATAATTTGGTGACTAGTTTTATGAATGGCCCATTTGGAAATTTGTTAATGTGGAAAAAAAATGGATCTAGTGCCTCGCAGCCATTACTGCAACTGTTAAGTTACCAAATTACAAGTCCCGACCCAAAAGCTTTGTGGTTTCATATTGGTGGGCAGACTATTTCTTTAGGGGTGGGTGAGTTTGCACTAGTGACCGGTTTGACATTTGGACCCACTCATTTTGATCCATGTGCTGATCATGATCCTTCTGATTCGTCGGTGTATAGGTTGTTCTGTGGTGGTCAATCTATCACAGCTAAGCAGTTATTAAACAAATTTAAGGCTGGTTTAGTTCACCCGAATAATCATGAATTGTATTTGAGAGTGGCCAACATATTAGCCATGTGGAGCTTTGTGTTAGGGTTTTGTTGGTCCCGGATTATCAGGGTATAACTTGGCAGCGGAAACTGTGTTAAATCGTTTCTTGCGCTCTGCTGGTTACTCAGCTGACTGGGACCTTGTCAGCTGGTAAGTCAACTGGCACTCTGAGTACTCAGCTGACTGGCGACTGGCTCGTCAGCTGGTAGCTCAAGACTTTGAATGTTTTTAGCCTTGTTTGCACAGTTATATCAGTTTTCAGATATACACCAGCACTTGGGTGCTGGGTTTTAAATCAATATGAAATGCAGAAAACTGATAAAAGACAAAGGATTTATAGTGGTTCGATCAACTGATCTACGTCCACTCTCCAGTCGTAGCACTGGAAATTCACTATAGAGTAATCAGGTACAAGTTGCCTACGATCTATCTCTAGCTGGTGTGACCCTTGTCCACCACTTCGCTAGATCAACCGCTCCCGGTCTTGATTCCTTCTTCAACTCTGTTCAGCTGGTGGAGTGCGAGCACGTCACTTCAACCTCCTTAGCTGACTGCGTGGGTGTTTAGTTCTCCCAAGAACGTATCTTCTTAATACGGCAAAAGCCCGTAATAACTGCTGGCTGGCACAAGAGCTGCTGTGAACTTCCTCGGAAGAGAAAGAACACCAAAGAGATCAATAACTTACAAGCTGGAAGCTTGAAGTCTCGTGTTTGAATAAATCAACACACGGATAGCCTTTAGAAAGGCCTCGAAAGTTTTGCTTGCTTGCTTGAGCGTAATAAATTTTCAGTCTTTCGGTTGGTGAAGAGTATTGAATGTTGATGGATCCCAGGTATTTATAGACGCGGGATCCCATTCAAATTTCTAGCCGTTTGGACTCATCCGAAAAAGGTCTCTGTCCTCGCATGTCCTTCTGACGGCGGCAGGTAGGAATTTCTGGAAAGCGCCATGCTTTTGTCCACTTTATCTGACATTGATCTCTTTATGTCAGAACGGCACTATTCGTCAGTACGAGGAATCGGAACTGGTGTCTTGAACTGATAGACTTTAAGGTATCCTCCCTTAAAAGTCATACTTTGTCAGTTTATTCCTCAGACGAATCTTCTTTTTGTCTCTAAGACTCTGGGAGAGCGAATCTTGAATTCTGCTGGTAACATCCGACTGGTAGAACATGCTGGTGATCTTTGTGCTGGCAAGTCTCTGCTGGTGACTTGCGTTGGCACAATCTAAGTCTACCAATCTGTCTGATGTTAACTCTTGGAATCTCCCATGACTGGTGGCTTCACCGCTGGTGAACAGTGTCAGTGAGAACACCTATTCTGCTGGTGAGTTTTGTCAGCCGCCTGCTGATGAAAACCTTCCCAACTGGTGAACAGTGACCAGCCAGTAGCTCTTATCATGCTGGTGAACAGTGCCAGCATGAGTCTTGTCAATCGCTTGCTGGTGAGACTTCTCTCAACTGGTAAGTACATCTCATGCTGGTGAACAGTAGCCAGCATGAGTCTTGATCAGCTGCGACTTACAACTCAAAAGACCTAAACAGGACTTTACATTTGAGATCTAGAGCTATCTAGAGACAACTGACGCTGGTAGGACTTAGGATTTGATCCACCAAAACACCAAACTAGAATCTAAACAAGTAGCTACTGGGGAGAGGAAACTTAGCCAAATTTCCCAACA
>JAPKLW010008698.1:0-12968 GCA_026898455.1 Plectranthus barbatus | reverse complement strand
ATACTAAGATATGCATGTCGATTTTGAACACATAACAACATTATAACGCAGAAAACGAATCGAAAGTAAGAAAAAAATGGTTGAAATCAACATACCTTCGATTTTTCTCTCTCTAAACCCTCTCAACAATCTTCAAATAATTTTTAAAATGTTTGCTTCCTCGTACAACCGAAAATATTTGTTTGTAAAAGGTTGTAATAAATTTACAACTACCTTGGTAGTTCAAATTAATTGTTCAAAATTAAATAAATGAATAAATAAATGAAATAATGAATATTTCCGAAAATGGAAACAACTTTAATAAAGTAAATTTTGTCTTGTAGCCGAAAATGGAAGAGAGAAAAAGACAAAAGTACAAAGTGGCTAGAAAACTTATATTTTTATCCTTGTGGCTATAAAACATACCCACTTATTCAAAGTGGCTAGTTGTATCCATTCCCACTTTTTACAAATGATATTATTTATATAATAATTGATAATGTTCAAGTTTTTATGCAAATCAACGGTGTTCTTTTGGCTAATGAGTGGTCCACATTTAGTTTTTTTATGATTTTATCTTGATTATAATTATTTGGAGAGGTATTCGAATTTCATTTATTTAATTCAAATATTTTCATCTATTTTTTTTAATTGGATTAAATCATAAATATTAGGCAGTTTTTTTGTCTGCCTTAAAAATTTATAAAGGAGTTAACTACATATTTTATTTTTATTAAATGAAAATTTGTATGTAAATGCAATATCTTTTGAGTTGTCCCGGCTAGATGTAAGATTATTTGTGATAAATTATGATTTATGTGTAATATTAATAGTTTTTAAATTATTTATTAAATAATTTATATTTGCATTAAACTGGTTGAACTACAAATATAGTGGGAGTAGTGGGAGGTTGGTTTTATAATATTGACCCTTAAAATTGGTGGGAAGACAATTATAGTAGGAGATATAGACAGTTTTTGACTTTAAAATAGATCTAATTTCAACTATAGTGGACGGTTTTATATGGATGTTTTAATGTAGACAAATTTCTTTTTTATTAAAATTGATTAACGATTGAGTTTTGACGGGAAAAAAAAATTTATGACTTGTTTGCTTTAGTATTAGTATAGACTAGATTTACACTCATACGTTGCACCAATTACATATTTAATACGTTATTTAATTATATGATAAAAATGTAAGCATGTAAATAAAACACAAATCTTATAAAAATATAATTAAAAGTTTGTTTTACAAAATTAACCTATAAAAAAATTATATTTGCATTTATTTTAGCATTATACTTGTTGAGGTTCGTTTTACGGTTAAACGGAGTTCTTGGAAAGTCGTTAGATAACAACAAATAATCAACAAAATAAACAATTGAAGATGCGGAATACGGCAAAGAATGAGATAGAAAATAATTGAAAAAGTGATGTTTATTCTTTAATGTCGAAAAATCAACAAAGATTTCTGTAGAGTAACGGCGTAGTTTTTTAGTGCCAGAAAAAATGATAAAAACGAGTCTTTTGCTCCTATTTATAAACAGGATAGATGAGAGGACGCTAGACATAGCCCTAGCTTCAAGTTGGTTGGTGTTCGCCGAAAAATCAGGATCTGCTCCAGGTTTGTCGGGGTCGATTAGGGCTTCCAACGGTCGTGCACCGTCAGGCTTCTAGGGTTTCTTCGTCTCACTCCTCGGTACCAAACCCTTTAGGTTCTCGTTGTCGAGGAGCCAATAAGGCCGATGTCGATCTCCAGACTTAGTCATTTCTGAATCTTCTGTCACGTCAGGTGGGCCTGGCGTCTGGGGTCCGATTATCATCTGGGCCGACGCGCTTAATGGGCCTGGGCCTCGTGGGCCTGGCCCCAACAACAACCCATTTTGATTTCTGGGTCTATTGTGGGTAGGCACTGGAATCAAAACTTCCAGTCAGAATGCGTTACAGAGTGCGGAGTTTCGAGGCGTCCAATAGACTATCCTCGGGCCCTGGAGTTGCTTCTAGAGAGAGCAGCTACTCTGTGTTGATGCGAAGATTAATTGGGAATTCTAGTGTATGGCTAAATTGGGTGGCACCGGGGTGCCGCCCCGTGGGTCAATGCGTGGGTTCGGAGTTTACGCGGGTTAGAATCATTCCGGGGAATGTTCTCTTGCATAGAGCGGTACTCCCATGCGTGCACTTTATATAGGCTCCGGGGAGCGCTGGCGGGAGGAGTTCTGGCGGACCGTGAGACACCTGTGGGTTTCCAAAGGATGTCCCACATTCCCGTTTATAGTGTCGATCGCGTCAGAGTTCATCCCACGAAGTGAGAATCACAGCTTGGTGCTTTTGAAAATAATTTCATGCCCGAATTTACTACTGAAACATGAAAAAGTTAGTAGACAAAGTAATCAACGTTTATTTCTGTAACTGGTGAGAAACTTACCAGATGTATAGCACTGTGAAAAATCAGAAACACGGATATGTTAAAGTGGTGTCAAAGTTTAACAGAACCATGTTAATGTTAAAGATACAGAAAAGTTTAACATATTAACTCATAATAAGATACGCAGCGAATTTAAAAATATTTTATGAGATTTATTGCTAAACTCCAGAGTGCCTCATGGCGAAAGTGATTTCACTAAAATAAAACTGAGTTTTACAGAGGAAATCAAAGACAACAAAAGACTCATTTTTCTTCTAAGTTCACTCCTTAGAATAAATTCGATTACAATACTTACTAACCAACCTAAACGACACCAAACAACACTTCTTCAATCGTTGGATTCACTCTCCGGAGGTCGCCATTATGCTGGTATGGTGGTCTTCAAATAGTATGTAATAGTAAGGGTGAAGAACTGAAGAGTTTGAAGAACTTCTTGTAGGATTTAGAATAAAATCAGTCGCTCAACCTTTCTTCAATCTTCGTCCTTCCTTTTTATTCAATCTTAGAGTGCACGATTGCCTATCCCACATCCTTGCAGTCGTGGGTATGCTCTCCTTCAACGTCCACTTGCTCCTTAGCACAAACTATAAGCTCCACAATAACTCACGTGGGTGGTGGTTTGAATCATGGAGGCACTCCCCTATATTTGACCTAGAATAATAGTTAATATAATAATATATGGTTAGGATACATAATATGCACGGCCCCTGAAAAGTAGGACCTGAAAAGATATGAAATTAGGATTGAAATATTCATACCTAAAAAATAGGAAATGATTGTAACCAATCCCAGCAGACAGTGAAGAAAGTATAACATATGTTAGACGTTGAAGTTAAACTTTTTCAAAGTTTAACATCACAAATATCTAACATCATCAGCTTTGATGGTCGGGTCGGACATCGAGGCCGGCCCTTGCCGTTGGGCAGTTTTATATTTTGCCGCCCACGCAATGGCATGCCGGTAATTAGTGCCAACCTTGGGAGCAGTCTTAGAAGCCGAACGGTTTTCCCTTTAAAAGGGGAAACTGCTGGTCATCTCTTCATTTCCCTCTTTCGATCGACGGTTTTTTTCTCTCGCTCCCGACGTGTTTCACTGTTCCGGTGCTAGTGTTCGTTCGTTGTTCTTCGCTCCACAGGTAAAAGATTTCCTCTTTTTCTTCTTCTTCCCCCTTCTATTTGCTTTGCATTTTCATCGATCATGTATGTTACTTGCGATTCTTAGATGCATGCTAGGATACGTGTAGACTCATATTAGGTTTCGCGTGGCCCTTGGACTGTTTTGTGCGCTGATCCTGGTCGTGGATCGCGCGATCGATCGTCTCGGCTTCTTCTGATTTTTGATTTGTATCTGCTTACCTTATCGAACATTTGGCGGGTGGTTTGGGATTGACGTAGTCTAGGATGCTACGGGACTTTGTGGTTGCGCCGGCTGTGCTTCGCACTCTGTTATTTGCGTTGATTTGATTCGCCATTATTTTTTCATCAATTAAAATCTAAGCACTAAAAATTTTCTATGAACTTGTGATATTTATGTTAAAAAAAAAAAATTAGTGTATGATTTCTCTTTTTCCCAATAAAATAGTAACTCAACAAATGATTTACACTATTTTACAATCCTCGCTGTGCCATTTTATGAAAATTGTAAAAGTCTTCTATTAAAAAAATGACATTTTCAGAAAAATAAAATCTAGAATAAGATGCTTAATAAGTAATGAAAGCATACAAAATTATCAAGAAATTGCAAAGAATTTTAAGGATTTCTATTATACGGTAATTATCTCATAATTTTACTTGAATGGATATTAATAACCGTATCAAATATAAATTTGATAAATACAGTAATATTCTCTCCATCCCGCCATATTAGTCTCATTTTGAGAAAAATGAGACTAAATATGCGGGGCACACAGACGGAGTAGTATTTTATAATTATAAAGAATTCTGAAAAGTTGATTATATTATAACTGTTTTTTTGGTCTAGTTTTGATATTTTAGATTGGAGATAAATGAAAGTTGGTTAATTAGATATTTATTATTATTTAAGTTTAAATATAATCAATTGAATTACACCCTCCATCCCACAGGAGTAGTCTCATTTTTATTTTTGTTTGTTCCGTAAAATAATCTAATTTTCCTAAAATGACAACTTTTTCACACTCACACTTAAAACATTGATAATTGTGTCCGGAGAAATGAGACTACTCCTGCGAGATCGATGGAGTATTTATTATCATAGCAATGCAATGGAATCGATCGTGATCGAAATTTGGTTTGTGATTGATCAGATTATAGAGTCAACCGACCAAAAAAATATTCTTTCAGAACAAAACAGTTAAATCAATTGCAAACATTAATCTTAAGATTCGACCATTTATTCCTGATCTTCAAAAAACCAAAATTGTATCAAATTTCATACAGCAACAACACTGACACATCACAGTAAAGAAAAATAAAAAATAAAGAAAAGAAAAAAAGGCGAGTTTGATCACTTAGTTCTACAAAACATATAAATTTAATACAATTAATTATTTCTTTGTCGGAAACATTATTAAAACGCACCAAAAGTAAATATGATTTCCAAAAAAGTAAACATAATCACCCGGACTACAAAACAAAATAGTTTTAAAGGTTAACATAGACCTTATGAAAACTTTAGAAGTCTTTTTCGTTCCTATACAGGGTTATATTCATCATTTCATATCATAATCGATATATAGACAGACTATATATTTAGGATATACCCAATTAAAATACTAAAGAAAATAGCTATGCAAATACCAATGGCTTCCAACAAAAAAAGAACTCGAACAAGTCACAAGTCTTCAACTGTGACGGAGAGTTTACACCTACAAGGACAAATATCTTAATCAGTCCATATAATGTGATTGCAAAGCTATCTTAGCCACATGAAATGTGTGTAGTATGTAATTTAGTAAACTTCAAATTCAGAAAAGAGAGATCAGGTTTTATTTTATAATTGTACCTTTTATCACTCTTATTCTTCCTCTTCCTTTTTTTCTTAGCTCCTAGTGTTGTTTCTCCATCATCGTCAACAAGGCGAACAAGGCTTCCCTGAAAATTTTGACAACCAAAACTTCGTGGAAGGCCGTCAATGGTGACCTTCTTCACACAATTCTTCCTAATATTAAAGCAGAAAAAATAGTTATCATATTTCATAATAACTTCACCTCTGCTCTTCGAATATGCTACAAGTTTGAGGAAGCCAAAAACCATATATTTTCCTCCGAGCCGGACACGGTCTTCTTCAACCAACGACAACAACTTAATCCACGGTGTTTCGACAGATATTTCATCTTTCATTATCCATACGTCCAACCGCTGGTCTTCCTGGGATCCATCGATCATGTAATCATATTTAATAAACAAGCATCCATCCAAGGCATATAGATAAATACTGAGGTATCTGTGTTCGTTGGTGTGAGGGGGCAGCGGCAGCAGCCGGTACTCTTCAGTAGCTATATCCAGCGCCATTATCGCTGTCTTGGTTATCCAGTGCAATGCCCCATTCAGATAAACACCAATGCTCCAACAAAATATTGAATCCGACGGGCAATCTTTGATCACTTTCCATGTTCTAGATTTAAGACTGTAAATGCGAGTTTTGAACACATATTCCCCCTCCCTGTAAATTTCATTAATCGTCACAACTTTATAGTCATTAGCAGAATAATCATACCCAAGCCCCACACCATACATGGAAGCTATATCTTCAGTATAAAACAGCCTGTGGAAGTCCCGAGTTAATGGATTCCAGACCACCCAGTCATTGAATAATTTAGAGAGATAAAGGAGGATCAGACCATGGCATGAGATCTGTTGTGGCTGGACGTGAAGGCGAGGCACATTGCGTCGGATCAAACTTTTTATAGGGATGAGCTCAACGGTTTGTTGGGTATGATGAGAGTAGGTCAGAGAGTGGAGTGATAATGAATAAAGGCGACAGCCTGAGAGGTCTGTGATAAGAAGACTGTTGCTGGAAGATTGCTGCGTGAGAGTGTGCAATTTGATGAAGGAGGGATCATCGATGATGAAGCACCAAGATCTGCAGACTGCCCGGAAGCGTAAGAGAGACTCCGCCGGCAGATGGAGGAGTATTATACGGTATAAATCGGAGGGTACGTCGGACATTATATTTTAATCGAAGCTGGAAGAGGAAATGGGGACGGTGAAAGAGTGATGAGAAAGATAGAGAGTGCAGAGGTGGGGAAAACGGCGGAGTAGGTGAGGAACGTGGAGAAAACGACGGCGCCAAACGAGGAAAAGTGGAAAATGGGAAGAAGAAGGAAAACCTAATTTCTTCAAGCCAATTTATGTTTATTTCAAAATTTATTATTTTTAATTTATATTAATAATATTTCTAAGAATTCAAAAAAATATTTAAATTTTTAGATCAAATATTGTTAAAAAAGTATATAAATATATCAAATGCGATATATAATTATAGTAAGTTTATGTATATCATAATATCGATGTTCATGCATTATTCATATAACAATTATGTAAAGAAAATGCTTATAAGACTTTATATTGCACTTACACAATACATGTAAAGATTATTTTGTCAATTTATTCATTTCACATCCATTTGTATTTATTTATCGAATAGAAAGAGCCCTTACAATTAGAATGAGAGGAATAATTAGTTTTTCATCATTTTTTTATTTTTCATTTGTTGTCAATTCTTTTTTTCTTTTTATTTTGAATGATGAATTTCTTAATTTCTATAATATAATATTAGTTTTTTTACATGGCTTCAATAACTAATTTTGATTTATATATATTTGAAGTAAATATAAATATGTGAATGAGTTAAGTCGTGAAAGTAAAAAGTTTGAGATATATGATAGTAATTAATTGAGTGAAATTTATTAATACCAATTTCACTATATTTATTATGAAAATATTCAAAACATTATATACATTAAAAAAAAATTTTACTGTACTATTCTTATATTTTTTCATAATTTTGTTATAATTTTTTTCAAAAAAATAAAGTTACTGAAATATTTTGATTAAAATATATTTTTATTGAGGAGAAAGAAGATCGTTGTCGGACCATAACACAGACCCCGCACCGACCACAATCAAAATAAAATCAAAAAAATTTAAAATAATTATTTTTTTATTCATGTGAGTAGGTCGGTGTTGCGCGACACCAACCCAACGCACCGACCACAATGCGCGACACCGACCCACTCACATAAATATTTTTTTGGTTCAAATTAATATTCAAAATTATTTTTTTGTTGTTGCCGCAATATAATATGCAAATTAATTAATGAATAAAGGGAAGGTCTCAGGTTAGATACGCCTAAACGGTTTAAGCGGATTTTATCCATTAACCCAAATCAAACGACTCAAACACATCTATTATACTTTAATTGGGGATTAATAAACCCTATTTGGGATGGATGAATCCATTTGAGTATGAATAAAACTCGCCTAAATCGTTTAAGCGTGTCTAACGCAAATTTTTATCATGAATAAAACATTACAAAAAGTAGAAACTAATTATAATTTAGACTTTGGAGCACATTGGAACTCGCAGCTACACTATAGGTTATAGCAATAATAATATAATTTGTACATGTTTCTCCTCTCCACCCATTATCTATCTCTCTACCCATTATCTATCTCTCTGTTGGAATATTGTTACTTAACTACTTTCTTAAATGTTGATTCACATTCTTCAATTCCCCAAATCCAACATCTATTTCACTTTCTCCAATTTTCCTAACTCAACCGTCTCTATCTTCCCTCTTCTATTATTTTCATTTGTTCATCTTGTCACTTCCTTTCATTATCTCTATTGTTAACTATGGATCGCCATTGCTAAGTCATTTTTGTTTTGAAACAACAACTATGTAAACGGGTGGGAATCAGGTACATTTTGAAACAACAACTATGTAAACGGGTGGGAGTCAGGGACAGAAAATTGTAGCATCTTTTCCCCCCTCATTTTACGTCTTCTTATTTTCTAATCGATGATTTCTGATGCTTCCCACTTTTGTTCGACTACCGACACTGACACGGACATCTAAATTCCATGGAGATAGAATTGCATGCCTTCCACGTCCGACGCATCGACATTGAGGAGACTGCGGTGGTTGTGCCGGCGGAAGATCTGCCCTTCGTTAGACACATCTCCCTTTTATCCATTTTCCTAATTAGCTTTGATATTATTTGTGTTGGACAAGAGGACGCTCCGCGGTGTTATGGCACCCACAGTGGTGAGATCTTAAAATTTTAAGATCCCACCACGTGTGCGGTTATATTTAATAAATATTCACATCAACATTCACTATTATTTTTTTATTCAACTACTTTTTATTTTATACTATTTGGACTAGGATCCTTTGCAGTAAGATTCCACCACGTGTGCGGCACTTCAATAATTATTGTCATTTTATATTTAATAAATATCCACATCAACATTCACTATCATTTTTTTATTCAACTACTTTTTACTTTATACTATTTGGACTAGGATCCTCTACAGTGGAGTGAAACACAGCACCCATGCTGCAACACTCTCACCCACTAAAATAATGCCACATCACTCAAATTTTATTTTCCTGTTTATTTATAATTTACACTTGAATATTAGTTGGATTTTAAAGTATTATACAAATTAATTATGGAATAATTATCACAGACTATAATAATTATATAATACACAAATTAATGTTCGAAGTATAAATAATTAAACTAAATAAATTAAGAAAGCTGCTGGAAATAAAATAGGTAAAATTATATTAAATGTAATATAATTCTACATCTTCTTAATTAATTTATGAATAGGCATGGTCACGGTTCCTCAACAAAAATTCACAAAAATGAAATTAACATTAATAGTCTTTAAAAAACTGAATATATATTGTTAAAACCATAAATTAAAAATTATTTAAAAAAAGAATGTATAACTAAACAGAAAATAAGATTTGAGTGATGTGGCATTATTTTAGTAGGTGGAGGAGGGTACACAGCAGGGGTGTTGTGTTTCACCCCACTGCAGAGGATCCTAGTTCATACTCCCTCCGTCCCATATGTTTAGACACATAAGGAATGGCACATGAACCAATGTGTATTAGTGTAGAAGAATTAATATTTTATTGGTGAGTGGGAAAAAAGTTGCCTTTTTAGGAAATGTGTCTAATAAATGGGACGGACGAAAAAGGAATATGTGTCTAATTCAATGGGACGGAGGGAGTATTATTCATGAGTTTCACTTGTCATAACAATTATTTAATATTTTTTTATATATGTTCTTTATTTATTTTATTAAATAAATGAAACAAAGTAATTAATTAATTATATTATAAAAAATTAGTTAAATAAATAAATAATAAAATTTACTTAATTTAATTGATTAATTTGAATTAATTAATTCTACTTTTAAAAATAATAAAAAATAATATAGCCCTTGCAAAAAAGTATCCATAATAATAATTGAACAAAAATAGATAATATATATATATATATATATATATATTATATAATACTTTATATTCATTTATATATAAAATAAATAAATAAATTTGAATTAAAAGGAAGAATAAATGAATTTAAAGAAAATAAAATGAGAAAAAAATAAAAAACACCCCTAAACCCTGCCCCATGCACGCCCACTCTCACTATTAGGGAGTGTACTGCACGCACTGCATCTATGCGTCCGATGAGAGAGTGTATCTCACCTTCTTGTGGAGCTGCTTCTCGTGTGGGGCCCACTCTTTTTTAAGAAATGAGATCTTAAATTAGATCCCAAATCTTACTCTCTCTCCTAGTGGACTAAAATTGATGATGAGATCCCCCATCGGGGATGCTCTTAGAATATTGTCCCACATCAACCTCTACCTGAACTCAACTTATGTATAAATTGTGGTTGGGCACTCTCTTCCACCGTGTTAGCTTTTGGATATGAATTCTACCTAACAATTTGCATATCTCTAAATTATTTTGCTGCTATGCCAACCTACGTACTCCCTGCACACTTTATCGCTCAACCGGAAGTCCGGAAGCACATCGGCCACATCTGTAAGACTGCACTTAAGAGAGGCAACTGAGCGGGAGTTGAAAGAGAGACATGTCCAATGGGACTCGTCTGCTTTGTAGGTCGGGAAAAATGACTGGTGATGATGTGATAGTTGAACACTTAACCTACAGCCGTTGTGTACCGCATGCCGGAGCGAGTAGGTCGTGGTCGTTGTCCTCCGCTAGCTACTGTAGCCATTGGAATCTTGCTCTGCACTTGTAAAATGAAGATTTTTGGCAGTGTAATTGATCCACGGCGAACAATCATTCCTCAATTTGATTGGCATCAACGTAGCTTAAGAAGATGTTGGATGTAGGTTGTTGAAAGATAAAGAAATGCCAATGGTGCAGAAGGGGACGAAGATGATTGAGGAAAACTAGAGGAGAAAAAGAGTGGTTATTTTATAGGGTACTGCTAAATGGCCAGATTCTAGCCATCCAGATCCTATTTTCTTAAGTTTTTAGAAATTGCCTACTAAAATTTTTAATATTCTTTTACTATTTTACCCTTTTCCTCCAAATATATACACTTCTCCAATTACCGATAAATTTGCTCAACTCTCAATAAAGTATCAATCTGTTGATCTTCTCAAAGGTGTGCTAATAATTACCATTCTTAATATTTTTCAAATTATAATATATTTTACATTAAGTATTTGATAATAAATAGTAGATCTTCATTTTACTGTTCAAAATTATTTTTAAAATGTTGGAACAAATTTTAAAAATTGTTCAAAAACATTGCACAATAATTTCCATAATATTTTGCAACAAACCGAAAATCTAAAGTTGGGAACGGGTCTATAGGTTCATATTGAAAAAAATTATTAATGTTACTGGTATAAAATTAATACTAATAACGGTGGCCACTAATTATATGAAATTAGTGATTTATAAAATAAGTAATGTCAAGTGTTTAACAAAATGCTAAACTAATAATAATAAAACAAATCTACAAAAATACTAAAATTAATAAGTAGTTATAAAATAAAACGATTATTTCATCAAGAAGATTATTATTTCATTTAATATTAATTAATTCTAATAATTATAGTCAATTTTATCTTATAAATATGTCCGATCTTATTTTCAATTTCTATATCTTATAACTATATACAATTATTTCCATTAATTATCAACAAGCTATTTTATATTTTCTCAATATCTCGGTAGTTTATAGTTTTGTAATTTATATAGATTCAATAATCAAGATATAATTAAATTTAAATAATAACATAGAAAATCGAATAATAATTACTTATAAAATTATTTTAAAATTATGTTCTTCAAACATCGTGTTAGGAAGCAATCTTACCTTATTTTGACTGTTTTGATGTGTCAAATTGCATAGAAATAACCAGTTTAGAGAGTCTCTAGAATAGCTCTAGTTAGTACAGAACTTATAAAGTCCTTTATAAGATTATCATTGAGTCGTAACAGGGTTGTTCAAGACAAACTGAAACTAGGATCTGATCCACTAGTTTGAACCACGAGAAACTAGAACTGGCTACCAATTTGGAACTAGCCTTCAAAAGAACTGGCGGAAGACACTAGCTTGATCTTTCTCAAGCCTACAAGACAAGTTCACAACAAGGTTCCAACTCACGAATAGAGACAAAGACGCAAGTCAGATGAATATTTTTTAGACCAGACTTTATCATTTAAAGTCTGGGGAACCTGGTGCTCAACCAGTTTCGATTCCTCAAACTGACGAAGAGTCGTTCTAATACATGACACCAAGTTAACATCCTGTGTCAAAAAAGGACAGAAGAGGTGTAGAAGTTCAGAAAAAGCACTCTATTCTTCGCAGAATTTCAACCAAGTTGAAATTTCAAGCTATCAAGTTTCGAGGCTTTTAAAGCTTACTGTTTGTCATCATTTGACATGAGACTCGTAGCCTCTTAACTCGCGTTACTTCTTAGTGTTATTACTCTCCAAGTAAAAACAAAGTAGTTTTTGCTCATCTCCAAGTATAAACTCCCACGGGCGTCTAGCAACAAGTTCGAAGGTTCCGGGAAGAACACTAATAACCGTCTGAACTAAACTTATTTTTATTAACTCGAAATTGAGTTTCAGTCAATTTCGGAGAACGAGTGTAAATTATACTTACTTCCCCTGCATATTATATTATCTGATTTCGGGACCAAGTCACAACTCAAAATTGTGAACATTATTTAATTAATCTTATTATATACTACATTTCAAAAATTGAGAATTATCATTTGATTTTATATTATAAAAGTCTTGATGTGTAAAACTGTAATATAAATATTTATGAGCACTAATTATTTTGATTTTATAGTGTAATGTAATACTAATACTATAACTTAAAAAAATGAGATTCTATTATTTGATTTTATATTATAATGTCTAAGTTATAATATAATATTATTTAATATGCATGCATTCAATAACCACATATGTATTTATATATATAATGGATCAGTACATTAATTCATTTTAAATAATGTGATCATATAAATTAATATTAAACTATTTTAGATAAATGAT
>JAPKLW010008697.1:0-12969 GCA_026898455.1 Plectranthus barbatus | reverse complement strand
GAGAAGAAGGGGCTGAAGGAAAAGGGTGCAGAAGAGGAAGATATTGAAGAGGAAGTGACTCCCCAGCTAGTCAAATAACAAAAGGGGAGCACATCTGAGGAAATTCCCAAAGGAGGCAAACTACCCTTTCATCAGAGATTGGCAAAGAATAGGTTGAACAAGCAGTTTGCAAGGTTTATGGATCATCTGAGCAAGGTGCACATCAACTTGCCGTTGTTGTAAGTGTTACAGGATATTCAAGGGTACACAAAATTCTTGAAGGAGATGGTGACACAGAAGAGGAAGTTTGGAGAGTTCGAAACCGTAAATCTATTCGAAGAATGTAGTGCGGTGATCCAGCGAAAAATGCCTTTCAAGAAATAAGATCCAGGGAGCTTCACGATTTCATGTGTCATTGGGGGATTGGAGTTCGGCCATGCCTTGTGTGATTCGGGTGCGAGCATCAATTTGATGCCACTTTCTATTTTCAAGAGGCTGCAGATTGGGGAGATTAAACCGACCACCATCACTCTCCAGATGGCTGATCACTCGCTATCCTATCCGAAGGGAATTGTGGAAGATGTGCTGGTAAAAGTTAATGATTTTATATTTCCTGCAGATTTTGTGGTCCTCGACATGGAGGAAGATAAGAATATGTCGTTGATTCTTAGGAGGCCATTCTTGGCTACTGGAGGAGCACTGATTGATGTGAGGAAGGGAGAGTTGACTCTCCGCTTCAACGATCAAGAGATTTCATTGTCCATCTCTTATGCGATGAAGAAGCATGAAGAAAGGTATAAAGAGTGCAACAACATCGAGGTAATATCTACAACTTTGTCATTTGGTTATGAGAATGGAGATGCACTAGAAGAGGTTATTCATGATTCTTTGTACTCTAACTTTTGTTTTGATGAGCTTTATGAGGCTTGTGATTAGTTGCTAGAAATGGTGAATGCATTGGACCATACACCAGAGATCACACCAAAGCAGGATGTCAAGTTTCTGGAGTTGAGGACTAAAGAAGAGGAGCAGGAGGCAAAATTCAAGAAGGAAAAGAGCAAGAACGAAGCTCCAGTGGAGGAGTTGAAGAAGTTGCTAGATAGCCTCCAATATATATTTCTTGGGGAGAATGACACATATCCAGTCATTGTTGCCTCGGCGTTATCAGCTGTGGAAATTGAAAAACTTTCAAGGGTTCTGAGGATGCACAGATCAGCTATAGGGTGGCAGATCTCCGACATAAGGGGGATCAGCCCGTCTATTGTGATGCACAAGATCATTGTTGAAGAAGGGAGCAAGCCAAAGAGGCAACCTCAAAGGAGACTGAATCCAAAGATGCAAGAGGTGGTGAAAAAGGAAGTTCTGAAGCTGTTGGATAATAATATTTTCTATGCCCCGAGTGATAGTGAGTTGGTCAGTCCGACTCACATGGTTCCCAAGAAAGGGGGTTCGAGAAGGTTATCAAGCCAGGAGGCGAAGAAGTGATCTAGAGACAGACCACCGGATGGCGTTTCTACATTGATTACAGGGCTTTAAGTAATGCAACTCTTAAAGATAATTTTCCATTACCCTTTATTGATCAAATGCTTGACCATCTTGCAGGTAAATCTCACTACTACTTCTTGGATGGATACTCCAGATACAATCAGATTGTGGTGGCACCTGAAGTCCAGCACAAGACAGCTTTCACCTGTCCCTACGGGATTTTTGCCTACCGGAGGATGACCTTTGGGTTATGCAATGCACCGGCGACATTTTAAAGGTGTACGATGTCCATATTTCATGGTCTTATTGAGAATATTATGGAAGACTTTATGGACGATTTTTCTGTGTTTGGTTTGTCTTTTGATGATTGTTTAGAAAATTTGGAAACTGTGTTGCAAAGGTGTGAGGAGACTAACCTAGTATTATGGTTATAGAATGTATAGTATTGGGTCATAAGGTCTCTAGTATGGGGATAGAGGTTGATAAGGCTAAAGTGGTAGCAATTGAACAACTTCATGTGCCTAAGACAGTTAAAGGGGTTAGGAGTTTCTTGGGACACGCTGGGTTTTATAAAAGATTTATTTAGGATTTTTCCAAGATAACCAAACCTTTGTGTAGCTTGCTAGAGAAGGATGTACCTTTTGACTTTGGTGAGGATTGTGTGAAGGCTTCTTAGGCTCTTATGAAATCATTAGTTACAGCTCCAGTGTTAGTGACTCCGAATTTGGAGCAGGATTTTGTGTTAATGTGTGATGCTAGTGATTCTGCTGTGGGGGTAGCTTTTGGACAAATTCGGGAAAAAATATTTAGAGTTATTGCCTATGCTAGCAAAATGTTAAATCATGCTCAATTGAATTACACTGTGACTGAGAAAGAATTACTTGTTGTTGTTTATGCTTATGATAAGTTTCGTGCTTATTTGGTAGGAGCAAAATCTGTGGTTTACACTGATCATGCAACAATTAAATACTTGTTTGCTAAAACTGATTCAAAGCATAGGTTGATAAGATGGATTTTGCTTTTGCAAGAATTTGGCATGGAAATTAGAGATAACAAAGGATGTGAGAATGTGATAGCAGATTATCTATCTAGGTCAGAGAATCCAGTTGATGGAGACGACCAGGATGAGCTAATTAGAGAGGATTTCCCCGATGAGAAAATTTTGAGTGGCAGTAGCTAGTATTCCATGGTATGCAGATTTTTGCAATTTCTTGGTTGCAGGTGTGTTGCCTTCGGACTTGGAGCCCTATCAGCGAAAGAAGTTTCTTAAGGAGGCCAGGTTCTACTACTGGGAAGAACCGTATCTGTTTCGTAGGTGTGTTGATGGTATTATTCGCAGGTGTGTTCATCAGAGCAAATGGTGAAAGATTGTTGAAGACTGTGATCAATCGGTAAGTGGAGGTCACTTTGGTGCAAACCGCACCGCATTGAAGGTACTTGCTTGTGGGTTTTATTGGCCTTCTGTGTTTAAGGATTGTGTGGCTATGGTTAGAGCATGTGACAGATGCCAATGGATGGGGAACATAACCCGAAGGGATGAGATGCCTCAAAATATCTTTATTGAAGTTGACATATTTGATGTTTGGGGCATTGACTTTATGGGTCCTTTTCCACCATCTGTTGGTTACAATTTTATTCTTCTTGCTGTGGATTACGTGTCTCGATGGGTTGAGGCCATACCCACTGTTACTAATGATTCTCAAGTGGTGCTGAAGTTTTTGCAGGCTTTAGTAGCTCGATTTGGCATTCCTGGGGCCTTTGTGAGTGATGGAGGCAATTACTTCTGCAACAAACTCATGGATAAACTCTTAGCAAGGTATGGAGTGAGGCAAAGAGTAACAACCGCCTATCACCCACAAGCCAATGGACAAGCAGAATTGGCCAACCGGGAGATTAAGCAGGTGCTAGAGAAGATGGTGTTGACTTGGAAAGACTGGAGCAAGAGACTTGATAAGGCTTTGTGGGCCTACCGGAAAGCCTTCAAGACACCAATTGGCATGTCCCCGTATCAGTTAGTTTATGGCAAATCCTGCCACCTCCCCGTTGAAGTTGAGCACAACGCATTTTAGGCCATCAAAACCTTGAACTTGGATTTTCTGAAAGCTCAAGGAGATTGGGTGCAGAAGATGAATGAGCTCGAAGAATGGAGACAAGAGGCTTATGAGAATACGAAGATATGCAAATAGAGGGCTAAATGGTTTCATGACCAACATATTCGAGTGAAGTAGTTTTACAAAGGTGATATGATTCTTTTGTTTAATTCTCGATTAAAATTGTTTCCGGGTAAATTCCATTCTCGTTGGTCAGGTCCGTACAAGGTGCATGAAGTGTTTGAGAATGGTACACTAGAACTCGAGACAGAAGATTGACACTACTTTAAGGTGAATGGGCACCGAGTCAAGAGATTTCACACTTCCGAGCCACCTCGGTTTGTGAATGAAATCTTCCTCGCATGATGGAGGTAAGGAGGTAAGTTCGTCGAGCTCCCGACGATAAATGAAGCGCTTCTTGGGAGGCAGCCCAAGCTCAATGTATTTGTTTCGTTTTTTATATTGTTTTGAATGTGTCGTTTTCTAAGTTAAGTTGTGTCATGTTGTGTTTGGGGGAGTTAATTGTTTTAATGTTTGTTCGGAGTTGTTTCGATTGATGTAGGGAAGAAAATCCTTCGATGTGGGGGAAATTTTCGTGTGGGAGTGTCGTGTCCCACTCTGGACCAACATGCTTCCGAACGGGGGCCTTCTACTCTACTCGGAAGGTGAAAAAATGCCATATGGGCAGAAATGTCGTGGTCCATTCCGAACGGGAGGGACTCATCCCGAACGGCAGCCAAGGCGAGAATTGTCGTATCCCGAACGGGAGCCCAAAATCCTGCTCAGGAGGAGAACTGAAGAGAATAAAATCGCAGGGCCGAGACCTGTCCCAAATGGGAGCCCTCTTTCCTGTTCGGGACCGAGCTGATTTTGGGAGAGTGAACCGGCCTGCCGAGCCATTCCGAACGGGATAGGGCTCGTCCCGTTCGGGAAATGTCGCAAAATAAAAGCCCGGACGCGCGGAACAGAGCTCATTCGCTCGTCTCTCCTTCTACCGAACGGTACCCTTTTGATTTTCTTGCATTCCTTTCAATTTTCCGGCCAACAACAGGTAATTTCTCCCTCTATTTCATTTAAATTTGGTATTTATGTTGAATTTCTGTGATTTGGACGGTTGATTTGGGGGAAGTGATGGTTGGGAGTTCTGTTTCTTGCTTTGTGAGAATATGCACATATGGTGTTTGATTAAATGCCTTAGAACATATTCATGGTTAGGATTGTGTATATTTCGTGATTTCTATGCATGATGAGTTGATGTGTTAGTAGTTTTTTTTTTTAATTTCTATGGAGATGTGGATTTCTTGCCTTTCTTTATAGACATTGGGGTATGGTTGGAGTGCTTGGATTTTGTGTAACACTCTTGTGCAATTATGGTTATTTTTGTTGTTTAAGGATGTGTTCTTCATGTTCACAAATCAATTGGGGGATTTTTGTGGTCTTACACTTGATATTTGCAAGTCTCATGAGTTAAATTGGATATTGATTTGCATTTGGTTTTTGCAGTTATTATGGGACCAAAACCCCGAGTTGCACGTCCCACAAATTTCACTGACGACGAGTTCAAAGCACTCTTGTCCCTTAGCAAGTTCGTTGTTTGTGGTTCAAGATACCCCTGTCCAGTTACGCTTACAGCATTGGGGATAAAGGATGACGTTGAAACACTGTTCCACAATATTGGCTGGGATAAGATGCTCAAGGAACGGTGGCCCACCTAAGACGAGCAAACGAAGGAATTTTTGGCATCGGCTAGTGTTCGCCCCACTTGACCTTCAAGATGGGCGGCCAAAAATACAACTTGGACCGTGCGCAATTGGATGCAATTAATGGTTGTGAAGTAGGCTCAGGTGTTATGCCCGCTGATTGTGATCCAAAGGAGTTTTGGCCGCAAATCTTTGGAGAGGTTTTCCTTGGGAGTTTGAAGATGAAGTTGGTGAAGGGTTCTCTCATTAGGAACCCAGTACTTCGATACATCCACAAGACTGTCTCAAACTCGGTGTCCGGGAGACATGAGTCTAGTAATGTGATTGTGGAAGAGCTTTATATGCTTCATTCGATGCTCGCCGGAGTACCTTTTCCATGGCCGCCTTGGCTATGGATAACTGGAGTTGAGTACCCTCGCAGACTCGGAGCAACATCTACAGTGGCGGACTTCTCACGCCCATTCTCGACCACTTTGGTATCCCTCGGGCTGGAACAGAGGTGCCACCGTCTGTGGTGGATTTTCAGGTACTCACGTTGGCAAATTATATTTCCACCCCAAGACCAAATGCCTATTTATACAAGGTGGTTAATGATGCCTAGATGATGCTTCCAAACACTGCTACCACATCGATTACTGCTCAGGATGGCCCTAGCAATTGGTTGTTGGACACGCCAGCACATAAAGAGTTATGGTATAAAAAGGGGCATGATGGGACCTATTCGAGATATGATCTCTCTACTGTTGTTCCTAAGGACCGCGGTGAGGAGTCGATGGACGAAGAGGAGCCGCAGGATGATCAGGGCGCCGGGACATCAGCAGCTGGAGCCTATAGCCCTTGGCATACAGAGATGTTAGACATGATGAGGGGTATGACCACATCCATGGCGGGATTGGACATGAGGATGGCTGGACTCAGGACAGAGGTTACAGGATTGAAGGCTGATACGATTAGCCAAAGAGAGTGGTTTGAGCACAGATTTGATCAGGTGAATGATAGATTGACCGGCGTTGAGACCGAAGTGCACAATATGTACAATCAGCTTCCAGCCTACTATCGGTGGCACCGGCAGAATGAGGATGCTCCAGGCCCGAACCAGTAGTGATCACCGCCTTTCCGTCTTTTCAAACTTAGTCGTGTTTGGACTAAGTTTGGGGGGTAGGACGGGCGTCGCTTTTCTCTATTCCCTACTTGTTATTTTAGACTATGTTATCTTTTCTCTACCTTTGTATGCTTTTATTTAGTCCGTTTAATGTTTAGTCTTATTTAGTTGCATTGAGTCATTCGATGGGGTTGTATAATGATATGATTTAAATCTTGTTTGAGTAATTGGTAGTTTGAGAATTGTTGGTTTTGTTGTTCTCTTTGGTGATTTGGAATAGGTGGATAGAGCTTGAACAGTCTGAACCATGCCGAATTTTAATTTATTCCACCTTGTAAAACCGATGGAAGTGGGGTACACAAACTCTAACACTTAATTCTCAGATCTGTAGGAACAACTGTTCATCGCCAGCGTTCAGATTCAGATCCAGATCTATATCATCGTTATTGGCTCCGATTTAAATCTGTAGATCAAATGGTAAAATCAGGTATTACCTAAATCCATTCTCTGCAATTAATTTTGTAGGAGCATGCATAGGATCGCATGAATTATTTAATTAAAATTTATTCCTGGTATCCAAGAACGATCCTTGGCAAGAAATTATTAATGGCTACTCGTGTTGTCCATCGTAGACTCAAAACCTAAAGAATGCTCAAGCCCATTTAAGATCAGATTTTTCCTATAAATACCCCTCAGTTTCTCAGATCACAACACACCACAAGATCATAAGTTACTAAGTAGCAAACCAGTATTTGGGAGCTGTGATAGGCGACATTGATTTGAGAAATAGGAGGACATTCTTCTTCTCGATAGGCATAGAATCCATATGGAATCTTTAACAGATTTTCGGATAGGAGTTGGGATACAAATCAGAAGATCAGATTTGGTGGATCATTTTCTTCTCTCTTTATATTTCGATTTTAATTATTTAATTAAAATCAAGATATTTAGTCCTTATTCCGTAGGATTAAATATAGAGCGCAAGGATACAACGGTTTCAATCCCTATGCGCAGATATGCAGACACTACGGATGTACGGTAATTCGATAAACATCTTAATAGAAATTTATTTATTAAATAGGAGCATGCTAGGGAATAATTAATGTATGACAATTATTTAGATATCCAAAGAGTTCCTTGGTTCAGTTTCATTATGTGAATTTCGTTTCATGTTATAATTCCTTCAAGGGGACCATTTCGGTCAAAATCAGAGCATTTAGGGCGAAATTTGGGTTCGATAACTAATTATAAAAGGGTGAAAACAGAGAAGGCTATGTACTTTTTGTAACTTTTGGCAGTTACATGATTTGAAACACTTCCAAAACTCTCTCAAATCATATCTGGAGGAGATTCAAAGCTAAACTTACCTAAATGAAGAGGAATCAATGAAAGATTGAAGATTTGAAGCTCGTAATCAACAATTTGGAAAAAATATACTCTCAATTCTCTACTTGTAATGGCTTTTCAATCTCTTGTATTTCCAATTGCCCGAGTTGAAGGTATGAGAGGCTAGATTTCTTTGGATATTGGATTGAACTATATGTGATGGATGCTTGGATTGATTGAATTATATGTATACTTTCCTTTTGATGTTTACAACAAACTTGATCTTATTCCTATTCATTTATTGTAGACTTACATCATATGTTTGATAGATTGACACTTAAATTGAAGACGATACGCAAATCTAGGTGTCGTGAGATGTTTTTTTGTATGTGAGTATAGATATAATCGATTGTGAAGTGAATGCTCATAGGTCGCGAATCCAAGTGCTATTTGGAGTGATATAAGATTAGATAACTAATTATTTGATAATTCTTTGTCATCTATGATTTTCTCACCGATGTTAAGGGAGTTAGTCATTGTAGGGTGGATTGACCAACTCAATTGGAATCAAATTTGGTTTACCTAGTTCAATTGTTCCTTGCTAGTACATTACTATGTCCATTCCATTATCCTATTTTCTTTATTGTTGATCTCAATTGTTTGTGCGATTGTTCACCTTGTGAATTGTTGATGAGATTGTGTTTTGTTGGTAAATTTATTGTTGTTGACAAAGCATTGTTTGTTAGATGCATTCACTTCCATTATTATTGTTTAGTGAATTTTAGTTGTTTTACTTTTGCCTAGCTTATATACTCAACTCAACGATTAGAATTGTGCTTGGATATAACAGATCACAATAATAATCGGTAGTATTAGCGGGCGAAGTGAGAAACTCGGATTAAAATTTTATTCTTGAGAGGGAATTGTATGATTGTCAATTCATTTTCACATCAACAATCTTTCGTGATCTACTACACATTGTATGATCTCCCTATCGACAAGATTAGGAAATAGAGTCTCTTGTGATACATGTTAGTTCCGGTAAGAGATGACAATACAACAATAATGATTACTAGTATATCAACCATTAACCATGTTCATAATATACCAATCATAATTCTTTTGGTATATAAATCCATCAGTTACTCCCAGGTAGTTGTTAGTTTTCCAGCATTGATCTCTTGGGTATTTTTGAAGACTTGCTGTAGGACCAAATACCCTGCTTGAAAGGTCCAAAGGCGAACAGATTTGTTATAGAATCTATCAATGGTTTTTGATGTCTGAACAACTAGTTAAGGCTCTCATTCTATGTTCATCGAGGAGCTTCAATGAATCGAATAACTTCGTTCAATTTTGTTCATCATCGAATAGCTTGACTCTCTGACTTTCTTGGATGAGTTCAATGGGAAATACTGTTTCAACTCCATATTCTGGTGAAAAGGAGGTCTCGCCCGAAACAGTTTTTGGAGTTGTTTGGTATGCCCATTGTACGATCGAAAGCACTTCTATCCAAGCTGACTTTCGAGCGGCAAATTGTTAATGTATTGATGATTATCATTTTTTTTTACTCGGCGAATCCATTTCCTCCGGATAGAAGGGTGTTGAAAATAGTTATCAAGACCCAATTGTAGCACAATAGTCCTTGAATTTTTTGCTAGAGAATTATGGACCATTATCTGTTATGATTTCCCAGGGTAGCCTAAAGCAACAAATGATATGCTTCCATAGGAAATTTATCATTTCAGTGTCTCGGATCTGGGATAGTGGTTCGGCTTCGACCCACTTAGCTAATGAGTCCCTAGATATCACAAAATATTCCTTCTAGCCTTTAAGTTTTGGCAATTTTCCCATAATGTCGATTTCCCTTCAGCAGAACGACCATGGTGGGACATTTGAATGAAGTGGTTTGGCACATTGATGTGTGAATTCTATGAATCAATGACAACTATCGCATTTTCGAACTACTTCAATTGCATCCTTCTTTATAGTTGACCAATAGAATCCAGGCGAGATAGTCCTGTGGACCAAACTTCTTGATCATGAATGATTTCCACAACTTCTTGAGTCGATTTTGATCAAGACCAAAGGATTATTTCATCGGATACACACGTTATCAATGGTCCTTCGAATGACCTTTTGTAGAGTTGTTTGTTAAGCAAAGTAAATCGAGCGGCTTTTCAGGTGAGCCAAACTGCCTCGATTTTTTGCGGTGGAATAACCTCTTCTAATAGGTACTAGTATCGTACCTGTGCGCTGCACGAAATAAATTATTTATTAAAACTATAAAATATATAGTGAAAGTTGTCAAGTTGTGATAAGAATGTGTCATTAACAAAACTCTAAAGCTACATCCCAATTATAAAGTTTTTCGTTTTCTAACAATGCCCAAAACTTAAATTTTAATTTTCGGTTTCAAGAAAACTCGAATTTGAGTTTTTACTCTAGAAAACTTAAAATGTTATAAAAATTGCATTTTGACCTCTCAAGAAAGTTATAAACCATAAACATGTCTTTTGTTTTTTAATTTTGTCTTCTACCAAAATGAGTATAAATTAAAATATAATGGACTTTAAATCATTTAGTAGGTATTTTTAATATGTTTCTATAATATATATATATATATATATATATATATATATATATATATAGATACATACATTAAAAAATAAGAAAGGTTTCATCAAATTTATAATTTCCTAACTCTTTCTTATATTATATATTTCAAAATGAGAGAAATCAAAAAATACCCATTACACTAATTGACATTTAAAAAATACCCACTTTTTATAAAGTATATCAAAAATACCTAAAAGTACACTTTTCTGTTAAAATCAGGTGTCAGTCCTCTTTTTCCAAAGTGAGAAATCACAAAATATCCATTTACACTAATTGGCATTTCAAAAATACCC
This sequence comes from Plectranthus barbatus, assembly GCA_026898455.1. Lineage (NCBI taxonomy): Eukaryota > Viridiplantae > Streptophyta > Magnoliopsida > Lamiales > Lamiaceae > Plectranthus > Plectranthus barbatus. The sequence continues at coordinate 2,378 of JAPKLW010008697.1, read as the reverse complement.
ATTTTTTATAACACATATAAAAAGTACCCAAAAGTACACTTTTTTGTTAAAATCAAGTGTCAGTCCTCTTTTTTCAAACAACAATGAATATCGATTTAATTTTTATTAGCTTTATGATTTAAATAATATTTGGATGTTAAAAAAATAAGAATTAGAAAATGTTACTGAGGGTTTGGAAAAAAAATTAATTAACAAAATTCGAAACCCAGTTGGATCAAACTGAGATCAGAATAGGATCAGACCCAGATCTGACTCGAATTTGTTAATGAAACCGACACGATTTCGATCAGACCTAAACCCATTATTTTTACCCAAAGCCGACTGGATCCGATCCTTTTATCCAGAACCGACCCTGGTTAGAATCGGTGTTTACGATACCGACTCGATACCGACCGATTCCGACCCGGTCAAAATTTTGATTATGAAATCGCGAAAATATCAATTATTTCCACTTTTCATTGTCGGCAGACTCGGCACAAAATTGATCCCCTTTTTTCATTCAAAGTCGAAGCCAACTCACCCCCACCAATTATGATTTTGTGATGGCCGACAATATTGAGCTAGTAAGTACGCTCGAATCCGACTCCACCCATACCAATTTCTACTTTCCTTTATATTATTGGTTATTTTCTGCGAAAAATAGAACAATTTTTGGTAGAAATCCTTGTAAATTTGAATGTTTTGATGTACTGGATGGAATGAGTGTATGTTAGATTTGAATAATATACAAGTTTGGATGTATAGGATGGAATGGGTTTATGTTGGATTTGAATAATTTACATGTTTGTTATGAATTATGTCGAATGGAAAATGTTTGAGTTTGTTAAATTTTTTTTTTTGCAATTACATTTTGAATTAAATTTCATGTTTGGAAATTGTGGAATTGTGGATTTGTTTCAATTTTTTTCATGTTTCAATTTTTTATAAAATTGTTATGAATTAGAATTATGGTGATTATTTCATAATTGTTGCATTTTGTGTTGGATTTGTGCATCCACAGTGGATTAGGGGTTCTTTTCGTGGTCTAAATACTAAAGTGTACTTATACACTAAAGTGACCACTTTAGATACTATTAGTGAGACCTTACATTAAATAGGGGTCCAGGGTTGCTTAATCAATTTATTAATGGGCCTTTTGGTAACTTAATAATTTGAAAAAATAGTGGTCCTAGTGCGATATTATAGAGCTATTAAGTTATCAAATTACTAGTCCAACCCACTAATGCTTTATAGTTCAGTATTAATAGGCATATTCTACATTTCAGAGTGTATGAATTTTCATTAGTTACAGGATTTGTTTTTCGATCTAGTGCTTTTGATCCCTGTGCAGATAATAATCATTCTAGTACTTCTGTTTTTCGTACATTTTGTGGTGGTAAGAATCTTACTGCTAGAGAGTTATTGTAGAAGTTTAAGGGTAAAGAAATTTCACGCACTAATGAGGATTTATACTTGGGGGTGGCTAATATATTAGCAGCGTGGAATTTTGCGTTAGGAATATCTGAAAAAACAAAAGATTGAGAGTTGGGTATATGTTTTGCTTGAGGATTTGGTTAGGTGGGGTATATTTCCATGGGGGGCATTTGCTTTTCAGTGTTTATGTTACTATTTAGACCTTGCCCCCACCGGAGCAGATAGAATCTGTGGAGATAGCTTTACTTTAGGTGGGCCAATTTGGGCATTACAAGTATAATTTTTTTTAATCAATTTATTAAATAATATTTAAAAAAAAGAGTGTAATTTTTTATGTTTATTTTGTAGGTGTGGGCCATGAGGGCATTCCTCAATTGGGTGCTGCATGCGCTATTCTGCAAAGGCCTAATGCACTCCCTCGATTTGTGAAATGGGAGTTTAGGAGGTCAAAGATGATTAATTGGGGGGCATTCTTTATTCAAGAAGAGGTATGTAATTTGTTGCGCATTTAGATTATCCTTTAATATTTTTCTATTTGTTAGTTCTTTAATCCACAACTCCAAGTGCGTTCAAAGTTGGTGGCTTCTCTTGTCGAAAGAGAAATGTTGTATTACTTCTTCCCAGATGGACAATCCGATTGGGGTAGAGTTCCGATTGCCTGAGAATCTAGTACCGGGTACGGGTCGGGGTGCAGGACGGGGGGTGCAAGACAGGGTGTGAGGAGAGGAGCTATTGGGAAGAGAGAGGGAGGATCACAGCCACCACCTGTGGGAGAATCATAGCCAGAGCCGGAGACCTCTAGAGAATCACGTAGACGCACTCGTCCGAGGCATCATACATCTTCTTCGAGTGGGGATTCCCAGGGTACTAGGAGACATCATCGATATGGGAATATGTTGGATACTATCCGCACCATTATTCATGAGGACTGATAGAGATGGTGATCCCCCTAGTTACTGATTTAT
>JAPKLW010008696.1:0-12972 GCA_026898455.1 Plectranthus barbatus | reverse complement strand
CTGTATTATTAGCTCTGCTAAGTCGCAGTTAAATAATATTGCGATCAAATTTTGGCGCCGTTGCTGGGGAAAGAATAGAATTAATCTTACTATTAAATCTGTGATTGAAATGTTGCTTTAGGCTGTAATTTTCGTATTTTTCTGAATTTTCTCGCATTTTTGTTTTCCTCGTCGACCGATGCTATTTAGCCTCGATCAACAAAGCTCTTTTACTTCCGTCGATCGACGGATACATCTCGTCGATCGACGACTTCGTATTTCTTTCTCAGAATTTCAGTTCGTTCGTTTTTATTTTCCAGTTGTATCTCACTACCTCCTTTGCTGTACAGGTAGTGCATGAGCACGCGAGCCAAAGGAAAGGACCCGCTCTACTATTACCCAGATATTGAAGCCACTTGCAGAAAGATCCGAAAGAACAAGCGTGCTCAGGAAAGTTCGAGTGGTCACACAATGGAAGATAACGTACCACCGCCTCCGCCAGTCCTAACTGCAGAGGAGCAGGCTTTGCTTCTCCAAGAAGTCCAAGCTATGAGGGCGCAGATTCAACAATACGACCTCGAGAGGAACAATCCGAATGGAAGGGATCTTCGCCATAACCCGCTGTTTGAGGACAATCCCGACAATGGAGAGGAAGACAATCAGGATCCTCCTCCAGAAGAGTCTGACGATGAGGAGGAGGAAGAAGAAGCCATGCAGAACCGGTACAAACCTCGGTTCAAGGAGACAGATTTCAAGATTGGCATCAATGCCAATAATTTTGAACTGAAGACCGGATTGGTACAGATGGTGCAACAAAACCAATTCGGAGGAAGAGCTACCGTGGACCCTTATGCGCATTTGGACAAGTTCATCATGCTCTGCAATACGGTGAAAATTGGAGGAGTCAGCAAGAGTGCCATCCGAATGCGTCTGTTCGCATTCTCTCTGAGGGATAAGGCACAGTCATGGTTCACTGCACTGGACAAAGGAAGCATAAGTACGTGGACCGAGCTGAGAAACGAGTTTCTAGGGAACTTCTTCCCTCCGAATGTGATTCGGCAAAGGCGGAAAGAGATCATCAGGTTCACTCAAAGGCCTGATGAAAGCTTTAGCGAGACATGGGATAGATTCAAGGACCTGCTGAGAGCCTGTCCCGGACATGGTTTTCCGCCGGGAGAACAAGCTGAAGCATTCTATGAAGGGCTAAATGACAAAACAGCCAAACTGGTGGACACCACACTTGGAGACACCATCATGACGAAAAGTGGGAAAAAGGCCATGGAGTTCTTCCAGAAGATGGCTAACAACACTCAACGGTGGTCTACAAGCCGAACTCGGCCGGTGAAAGCTGTAGAGAAAGTGGTGGAAAAAGTTGTGGAAAAAGTTGCCGAGCAACCGGATTTGGCATCCGAGCTGAAAAAGCTCAGGGAAGAGTTTGCTAACCTGAAGCAAGAAAAACGGTTGCTGCAGTTGAAGCAGCGCAGGGGCCTATCGAGGAGAACAATGCTGACGTGAATTTTGTTCAGAGGAATGGTTATCAGAACAACTATCGAGGTGGTTACCAACACCACAGTCAACAGAATAACCAGCCCTACAATTATAATCACGCAAGGAATCATCCTGGGTTCTCTTATGCAAATCCACAAGCTGCAGAGCAACCACCGCCAGGATTCGCCGTACAAAACGGAGAAGTGATAGAGAAGAAGAAGCCGAATCTCGAGGAGATTTTGGCTAAGTTCATGGAAGGCTCCACAGATACTGTAACCAAGCTGAAACAGGAGATTTCGGGGGTGAACACAAAGGTCGATCAGGTGCAAAAGCACGTGCAGATCATTGAAAATCAAGTCAGCCAGATCGCCGATGCCCTAGGAACCAAACACAAGCCGGGGCAACTTCCGAGCAACACCCAGGTCAATCCCAAGAATCAGAACCAGAGGAATCAAGTGAACGCTATCACTCTGAGAGGGGGCAAGACCTATGAAGGGCCTGAACAATCAGAAAAAGGCGCCCGAGATAAAGAAGAAGCCGAAGAGGAGGCAGAAACCGCCAAAGACGAAGCTCCATCGACCAACGGAGCATCCTCGTTGATCGACGAGGCCTCAAAAGAGGCGTCAACCGAGCCTGAACCTCGTCGGTCGACGGCTGCTCCTCAACCACCAATGAAGAAACCGCCTCTGCCGTATCCGCAGCGGTTTGCCAAGACCAAGTTGAACGAAAGATATGCACGATTTCTGGAGACAATGAAGAAGGTGCATATCAACATTCCATTGGTAGAAGCTCTTCAAGAGATGCCCGGATACATCAAGTTTCTGAAAGACATGGTCTCCCAGAAAAGACCGTTCTTGGAGCATGAGACGGTCAACCTGTTCGAAGAGTGCAGCGCCATCATCCAAAAGAAGATGCCGAACAAAAGGGAGGACCCTGGTTCTTTCACAATCTCTTGCATCATCGGAGGCGAGACCTTCGGAAAAGTTCTTTGTGACTCGGGGGCATCAATCAATCTGATGCCGCTTTCAATCTTCAAGCGGCTAAAGATCGGCAGCATCAAGCCCAAGACGATCTCACTGCAGATGGTTGATCGATCAGTCTCCTATCCAAAGGGCATTGTTGAAGATGTGCTGGTGAAGGTAAAGGATTTCATAATCCCAGCCGACTTTGTGGTACTTGACATGGAGGAGGATCGAAATATTCCTCTAATCCTTGGGAGACCGTTTCTGAAAACCGGAGGGGCATTGATCGACATCCGAGATGGCAAGCTGACGTTCCGAGTGAACAATGAGTCCGTCACGTTCTCAATCTACAAGGCAATGCAGAAGCACGACGATGGAAGTTATGCAGAAGAATGCCACATGATCAACTGCTTCAGCCCGGTAATGTCTTCCCCCTTCACTTGTCTGAAAAGTGAGGCGGATTTTCTGGAAAATTGTTTGCAACATTCCCTCTCCTCTTCTGAAAATCTGGATGAAGCCACTGAGGAGATCCTGAATCTGGTCATGGAACTAGATGTGTTCGAGGAAATTACCCGAGAGAAAGAATGCAAAAAAGAGTCGCTGCCGAGCCGCTTCAGAAAGCTCTCGTCGACCGAGTCTGCAGTCTCGTCGATCGACGAGAAGACCACATCTTCGTCGATCAACGAAGACCCCTCGTCGGTCGACGGAAAACCAGGACAGCCGATCTCCAGCTCCAATCCACCAATTCTGGAGCTCAAGACACTCCCATCACATCTCAGGTACGCATTCCTAGGCTCAGACAGCACTTACCCTGTTATCGTTTCTGCTTATCTTTCACAGGGGGAACTTGACAAGCTGCTCCGAGTTTTGCGAACATACAAGTTTGCCATTGGATGGACCTTGGGAGACATCAAAGGAATCAGTCCTTCGCTGTGCATGCACAAGATCATCCTTGAAGAGGATGCGAAACCAAAGAGACAAGCACAACGACGTCTGAACCCCATCATGCAAGAAGCTGTCAAGAAGGAGGTTCTCAAACTCCTTGACCATGGCATGATCTACCCAATTTCCGATAGCAAGTGGGTAAGCCCGACACAAGTAGTAGCCAAGAAAGGAGGAATGCAAATTGTGAAGAACGATGATGGAGAGGAAGTAGCACAAAGACCGATCACGGGATGGCGAGTTTGCATTGACTACCGAGCCTTAAACTCCACCACGTGCAAGGATCATTACCCTCTTCCATTCATTGATCAAATGCTAGACAGATTATCTGGTTATCCTTTTTACTGCTTTCTTGATGGTTACTCAGGGTACAATCAGATAGCTGTGGCGCCGGAAGATCAGCACAAGACGGCATTCACCTGTCCATATGGGGTATTCACCTACCGACGGATGCCCTTTGGACTATGCAATGCGCCGGCCACATTCCAGCGATGCATGACGGCAATCTTCCACGACCTCATCGAGAAAATCATGGAGGTATTCATGGATGATTTCTCAGTTTTTGGTAGCTCATTCGATGTCTGTTTGCAGAACTTGGCTACCGTACTTGAGAGATGTGTCAAGACAAATCTATGCCTCAATTGGGAGAAGTGCCACTTCATGGTGAGGGAAGGAATCGTGTTGGGGCATCGAGTGTCAGCCGAAGGATTAGAGGTCGATCAAGCCAAAGTGATAGCCATTGAGAAGATGCCACCACCGACAAACGTCAAAGCCGTCCGAAGTTTCCTAGGCCATGCAGGATTCTATAGGAGGTTCATCAAAGACTTCTCAAAAGTATCCCGGCCCTTGTGTAACTTACTGGAGAAGGATGTGTCCTTCTTTTTCGATGAAGACTGCCATCAAGCATTTGAGAAGCTGAAAGAAGCGCTGGTAACCGCACCAGTCCTGACTGCACCAGATTGGGATGAGCCTTTCACATTGATGTGCGACGCCAGCGACTATGCTGTTGGAGCAGCTCTGGGCCAAATGAAAGGAAGACTCTTCCATGTGATCCAATATGCCAGCAAAAGTATGAATCCAGCTCAGTGCAACTACACCACGACGGAAAAAGAGATGCTTGCAGTGGTGTATGCGTTCGACAAGTTCCGGCCTTATCTGATAGGCTCAAAAACAATTGTCTACACCGACCATGCAGCAATCAAGTACTTGTTTGCAAAACAAGATGCCAAGCCCAGACTAATTCGGTGGATTCTGTTGTTGCAAGAGTTCGACTTGGAGATCAAGGACAGAAAGGGAAGCGAGAACATCATCGCCGATCATTTGTCAAGACTCGAGCCTGTCAAGGGGGACGATCAGAAATTGACAATCCGAGAGACATTCCCCGACGAGCAGGTCTATGCCTTGAGGGACATGAAGGAACTGTATGAATCCAAGACTCCGTGGTTCGCAGATTTCACCAACTTCTTGGCCAGCGGTGTACTTCCCCCGGATTGCTCCCCTTATGCAAAGAAGAAGTTTCTGCACGATGTCAGATTCAACTATTGGGAGGATCCGTACCTGTGGCGCAGATGTGCTGACGGTGTCATTCGCCGCTGTGTGCCCCAGTCCGAATGGCACAAAATCTTCGAGGCATGCCACTCATCTCCAACCGGTGGACACCATTCAGCCAACCGGACTGCCTTCAAAATCCTTGCAAGCGGATTCTATTGGCCTTCCATCTACGAAGTCTGTCGCGGATGGATAACAGGCTGTGATTGCTGCCAGAGGACCGACAACATCTCGCGAAAGAATGAGATGCCACAGACACCGGTGATTGAAGTGGAGATATTTGATGTTTGGGGGATCGATTTCATGGGACCCTTCCCGAAATTGCAAGGATTCACATACATCTTGTTGGCAGTTGACTATGTATCGCGGTGGGTCGAAGCCAGTCCGACAGCCACCAACGACTCCAAAGTCGTTATCAAGTTCCTGAAGAAGCTGATGACAAGATTCGGAACACCGAGAGCCCTGATCAGCGATGGGGGATCACACTTTTGCAACAGATGGCTCTCATCTCTACTTGCCAGATACGGAGTAAAGCACTGTGTCACCACCCCATATCACCCTCAAGGGAACGGGTTGACGGAATTGTCCAACCGAGAAATCAAGCAGATATTGGAGAAGACGGTCAAGCAAAGAAAGGATTGGGCGGCAGTCATCGATGATGCACTTTGGGCATACCGCACCGCCTACAAGACACCGATTGGGACTTCTCCGTATCAGCTGATCTTCGGAAAGTCATGTCACCTTCCTGTCGAGATGGAGCACAAAGCTTGGAGGGCGGTGAAAGAATTGAATTTGGATTGGAAAATAGCCGCAGAAGACCGAGCCATGGCACTGAATGAATTAGAAGACTTTCGGGACGAGGCCTATGAGAACAACGTCATCTACAAGAATCGAGTGAAGAGATTCCACAACAAAAAGATCCGCTCGCATGTCTTCACTTCAGGTGATAAGGTTCTCCTCTTCAAATCCTGTCTTCGATTCATGCCCAGAAAGCTTCAATCAAAGTGGGCCGGACCATACACCGTAATCAGCCAATTTATGAACGGTGTAGTTGAATTAGCCGGACAAGATGGAAAGACCTTCAGAGTGAACGGGCAGAACCTGAAACCGTACTACACCCCTCTTCAGATTGGAGCAGTGGAAAAGTACTACTTGAACCGCCCTTAAAGTCAGGTATTGTCGAGCTAGCGACAATAAACCAAGCACTGGTTGGGAGGTAACCCAACAGTTTCCTGTTTATTTCTTTTTCTTCGAGTCAGTTCAGTTTCATTTTTTTTTCAAAATTGTGTCGAGTCCAGTCGGGCCACGTGATCGTCAGAAATTGGCATCGATCGACGAAGAAAAAAAACTTCCTCGTCGACCGTAGCCATTTCTCGTCGATCGACGAAGGAAAACTTCCTCGTTGACCGAAGCCAATTCTCGTCGATCGACGAGACAAAATTGGGCTTCGTCGATCGACGAAGACCCCTCGTCGATCGACGAGGTCAAATCTGAGCCGCGAACAGAGGCGGGTTTTTAAACCCCCTCACCTCATTTTCTCCCTCACAAACACAAACACACGCACGATTTTTCTCTCCCAACCCCAACTTCGAATTTTTTCTCTCCAAAATCGTCGAAATCAACCACGGTATGTATCCTAACACTCTCCTTTTCGATTATTGCACATGATTTGAATGATTTGAGCATGTTTTTGACAAAATTTGAGTTTGGAGCCCTTGTTTCATTTTTTTGAATTTTGTCGATTTCGTTGCTATTCGTGGTGATTACTCGATATGGTTTGTGGTTTTCATCGATATACTTGCTCGTTATTGATTTGTGTTTGAGTTTCATTGGATTTTTCATACGAATGTTTGGGGGGGAATTTTTCTTGTTTGGGTGATTTTGCTAGCTTTATTATTTCTGGAACAAATTCTGTCAAACGTGATGATAATAGGCTAGAATTGAGAGTGAATTGCATGAATGTTGAACCAATTTTGCATGGGTACATCGATTTCTTCGGATTTTTGCTCAAATTTGATATGCTTGCATTGGGATTTTGTGAAGAATGGTGATGAATTTTGACAAATCCTTTCACTACTCTTGCAGATTGACAATGGAATTCCAACCCACATTCACCAAACGGTCCCATCAGAAGCGTTACGAGAAGTTCTTGGGGGAAGAGTTCACAATCCGACAGACACTCTATCCCTGCCCGGAGATGATGCATTTGCTGGGCATTCGTAACGACGTTGAGAACCTCTTGGAGAGGATTGGCTGGGGTGCATGGGTGACTGGCCGTTGGCCAACTTATGCGACATTGGTCTTGGAATTCTTTGCATCACTCCGAATCTTCGAGGTCGAGCCAGGGCCAGAGCCTACCACGATTGGGTTCCAGCTGATGAACAATTACCACGAGCTCCCAAGGAACCAGCTCCAGAAAATTTGGGGAGTCTACGAAGGGGGAGATGGTGTTCCTCCCCCAAGCTTCGACAGTGCTCGCTTCTGGTCCCAAATCGCTGCAGAGGCAAGTGATGACTTGCGGGTGTTCGACTCGGGGAATTTGAAGGCTTCCTCCATCGACAACCCTATTTTCAGATACATCCAGAGATGTATGGGGGTGTCGCTTTCCGGCAGGAACGAGAGCGGCAAGGTCAGAATTGGAGAACTCTACGCCCTCTACTGCATGTTGACAGAGGGAAAATTCAGCCTGGGAGCGTTTGTCATGGACCATTGGAAGAAGCAAATCAAGGCCAAGAAAGGCAACATTTGGAGCGGGGGATTGATCACCCCGATTGCAGAATTTTTGGGGATTGACTTGTCACAATTTGAGGAGCTCGACGATGACAACCGAGGTCTTGGCACAGGGGCTTTGGTGAGGATGATGATGATTTCGCCGCGGGAGAAAGGTTGGTCCCTGCGGATGTCCAATGGAGACCGGTTTCCACTGCCGAACCGGCACCTCACAAACGTCACCGATTATCACTTCCGTGATAATTGGTTGATGAGCACCCCCGCCCACATGAGGTTGATGACCGGTGCACGAGGAGGTCCAGGCACCTCCAGACTTCGACACCGACCATAGACCCAGCCGGACCAGAGAGAGCCACAGCCGCCCCCAGAAACTGATAAGGAGGACGAGGACGAGGATGACGAGGAAGGACAGCACATTCCTGATCAGACTGGTGGACAGCCGCCACACCACTTCGCGGGAGTGTCTTCATCTTCCGGGGTGGATCTGGCGACGATCTACCAGTACATGCAGCAGCAGGCTGCTTTGCAGGCAAACTTCCAGCGGAATGTGAACACGAGGTTGGATACCCTCGATGTTCAGATGCAGCAGCTTCTCCTCAACACGCAGCCTCAGTCCAGTTCCCAGTCACAGCAGATCGTTCGACAGGAACCCCGCCGCCGACTACCAGTGTGGGCATCATCCGATGTTCAGATGGAGGATCCTTCCGATGAGGAGGAATGAGGTATCGTTTCTCTTTTCCTTATCTAACTTTCAAACTTTTCCACTCTTTCGAGTGAATAAGTTTGGGGGGATGATGATAGGAAAAGGGAAACGTTTGTTTGTTTTCAATTGTTACCTGCTTTCATTTTTTCTGTTTTTTTTTGTTGATTTTTCAGTGTTTTTGATGTTTTTGTTTTTCTGAACCATCACCATCCTTGTTCTTTTGCTTCAGTGTGAACAATTGCTCTCTGCAAGGCTTTTTATTTAAAATCAGTATTTTTGAACTCTTGATTTGTGGTACTTGTTCTAGGTAAATAGTCTGAGCATTGTTTAGGAGCTTTTGAACATAGGACAGTCGGAACTTTTTGATTATGATGGTGTTATGACTACTTAACTGTCTTTACTTAAGCTAGAATTGTTGATTGATAATCGAGATATTTGCTGATTAAGAACGATGATCTGTGTGATAGAGTAGCCGATGATAGTAGCTGTTTTGCTTGATATGTTGATCTTTGAAACTTAAATTTTTGCATGATAACTGTTCGAAATTGGATAATTATTGAGGAGCAACAAAATTTCTACCTTGTGAGGATTTGTGCCATTTTCTTTCGTTTGATGAGTGACAAAGTTGTTAGATTTATTTCCTAGAATTTGATGAATTTCTTTCTTGAGGTTGCATTAAGTGTGGTAATAGGGTGAAAATGATTTTAGGCATGTTCTTTCGTAGCCCATCTCCCATACACTAACCTTAAAATCTTCACTTGTAGCCCCTTTGAGCCTTGAATGAATTTTTTATTTGATTAGAAGGGTTGATGAATTTGATGATTGAGATTTTTTTTTTGGATAATGTGAATTGTTTGGGAATGTGTTGAGAGGCCATGTGAGGCCATGAGCGAAAAGAAAGAAAAAAGGGGGGTTTCCATGAAAAAAAAAAAAGTTAGAAAAAGAAAAATGAACATTGGTGAAAGAAAGAAAAAGAAGTTCATTTATGTTGTTCATAAATAATTGAGAGTAAGCTCTTAGGAATCCCGAGAATGATGAAAAAAAGAGGGAAAAAGAACAAGATTGAGTGAAAATTGTTTTATGTGGGCATGATATGCTAAAGACTTGGTGTTTATGGAGATATTTTGAGTCACTTAGCCAAAAATATCCTACCTTTTAGGTAAGCCACATTACAACCAAAATAAGACCTTTCTGATTCCCTGAAAAGCCACACTAACAAGCAGTGGAGAGATGAGAAATTTGTCAAACCTTTGGTGAGATAAACTAAAACTTTGATTGTGTGAAATTCAAAATCCTTTTTGCCTGATTGAGCGATGAATGCAAACACTGCCCGGTGAGGTTTCTCCTTGATAGTTTACCAATAAGAATTTGTTTGGATTGCATGATTTTTTGTGAATAAGTGAAACTTGGATTGCGAAATAGGCTTGTGAGGCATTGCACACTTGTATCTGCATTTGATTATAATTCTTTTCTATGAATTGATCAAGGACGATCAATGGTTTAAGTTTGGGGGAGTTGATAAGTTAGGATTTTCATCAACTTATCTTATAGTTCTTTAACTGATTGTGTAGTGTTTAGATCGTTTTTGTACTTGTTTTTGTGCATGAGTTAGTTTTTGTACTTGGCATGCCGTGTTTGATGAATCGTGCAGGTTTCTAGTCGAAAAATAGAAGAATCAGGACCCAGTGTTCGAGACCTCGTCGATCGACGAAGGCCCTTTGTCGATCGACGAAGCAAAGGAGACCTCGTCGATCGATTCCATTCAGACGTGATCGACGAGCCAAAATGTTGAGACGCGATCGACGAGGATCAGAAGCGGTCGACGCGCATGCGGGAATCCTGTTTCTCATCTGATTTGGAGATAGATGCATATCTAATCCTAGATAATGCTTGATACATCTTTCATCATTATAAATACTCATGTATAATTCGTTTTTCAGAGAGCATATATGTTTTTATGGAGAGAATATTAGAGTTGAAGAATTTTTATGTTTGAAGACAAGTTTCTACGAGAAGATTTCCGGATTCCAGTTTTTATGCAATTCAGGTTGTATTTTTCTATAATGAGTATTAATCTGAATATGTGTGGCTAAATCCCTTCTCAGATTCTAGGGTTTCGAACTATCAATGTATGCATGTTGTGATTAATCAAATTATTTTCCCCTTCCCTTCGTAGTTTGTGAAATCTGGTTTTATTCTTAATCTTTAAGTATGTTGGCCACAACTTAGGATTACTAGTTGAATTCTAGAGACGTAACTGTAATAGTTTTCAATCGAAAGAGATTTTCACAATATAATTTGATTTCTTGTCGTAACTGAAGGAGATTAATTGTAGGAATAAATCTGTAGATCTTTTTGGAGTTAGTTAATTTATCTTGAGACCGAACTGAGATAGGTAATTGACTAACCTACTTTACGAATTGTCAGACAAAGAAGTTCGTAATAATTTTCTGATGTTTCACTACGAAGAGGAATTAAACTTGGGAATTAATCGATTCGTTCATACATGTTATACTTGATAGGTAGATATCCCTAGGATCTGTACTTCTCTTATTTGACTTCAAAAGCTATTTAATTTTTCTGTTCAATTTTCGGTTGCAAAGATTGAGATTACCAAAACCTTTTCATCTGATTTTCCTAATCAATACTTTCAAGAACGCCTGATTTAGTACTTCAAGATTATTCGTTACTTCTTTCCCTGAGGGATCGATAATTTTAACTTTGCCGCTGTATTATTAGCTCTGCTAAGTCGCAGTTAAATAATATTGCGATCAAATTTTGGCGCCGTTGCTGGGGAAAGAATAGAATTAATCTTACTATTAAATCTGTGATTGAAATGTTGCTTTAGGCTGTAATTTTCGTATTTTTCTGAATTTTCTCGCATTTTTGTTTTCCTCGTCGACCGATGCTATTTAGCCTCGATCAACAAAGCTCTTTTACTTCCGTCGATCGACGGATACATCTCGTCGATCGACGACTTCGTATTTCTTTCTCAGAATTTCAGTTCGTTCGTTTTTATTTTCCAGTTGTATCTCACTACCTCCTTTGCTGTACAGGTAGTGCATGAGCACGCGAGCCAAAGGAAAGGACCCGCTCTACTATTACCCAGATATTGAAGCCACTTGCAGAAAGATCCGAAAGAACAAGCGTGCTCAGGAAAGTTCGAGTGGTCACACAATGGAAGATAACGTACCACCGCCTCCGCCAGTCCTAACTGTAGAGGAGCAGGCTTTGCTTCTCCAAGAAGTCCAAGCTATGAGGGCACAGATTCAACAATACGACCTCGAGAGGAACAATCCGAATGGAAGGGATCTTCGCCATAACCCGCTGTTTGAGGACAATCCCGACAATGGAGAGGAAGACAATCAGGATCCTCCTCCAGAAGAGTCTGACGATGAGGAGGAGGAAGAAGAAGCCATGCAGAACCGGTACAAACCTCGGTTCAAGGAGACAGATTTCAAGATTGGCATCAATGCCAATAATTTTGAACTGAAGACCGGATTGGTACAGATGGTGCAACAAAACCAATTCGGAGGAAGAGCTACCGTGGACCCTTATGCGCATTTGGACAAGTTCATCATGCTCTGCAATACGGTGAAAATTGGAGGAGTCAGCAAGAGTGCCATCCGAATGCGTCTGTTCGCATTCTCTCTGAGGGATAAGGCACAGTCATGGTTCACTGCACTGGACAAAGGAAGCATAAGTACGTGGACCGAGCTGAGAAACGAGTTTCTAGGGAACTTCTTCCCTCCGAATGTGATTCGGCAAAGGCGGAAAGAGATCATCAGGTTCACTCAAAGGCCTGATGAAAGCTTTAGCGAGACATGGGATAGATTCAAGGACCTGCTGAGAGCCTGTCCCGGACATGGTTTTCCGCCGGGAGAACAAGCTGAAGCATTCTATGAAGGGCTAAATGACAAAACAGCCAAACTGGTGGACACCACACTTGGAGACACCATCATGACGAAAAGTGGGAAAAAGGCCATGGAGTTCTTCCAGAAGATGGCTAACAACACTCAACGGTGGTCTACAAGCCGAACTCGGCCGGTGAAAGCTGTAGAGAAAGTGGTGGAAAAAGTTGTGGAAAAAGTTGCCGAGCAACCGGATTTGGCATCCGAGCTGAAAAAGCTCAGGGAAGAGTTTGCTAACCTGAAGCAAGAAAAAACGGTTGCTGCAGTTGAAGCAGCGCAGGGGCCTATCGAGGAGAACAATGCTGACGTGAATTTTGTTCAGAGGAATGGTTATCAGAACAACTATCGAGGTGGTTACCAACACCACAGTCAACAGAATAACCAGCCCTACAATTATAATCACGCAAGGAATCATCCTGGGTTCTCTTATGCAAATCCACAAGCTGCAGAGCAACCACCGCCAGGATTCGCCGTACAAAACGGAGAAGTGATAGAGAAGAAGAAGCCGAATCTCGAGGAGATTTTGGCTAAGTTCATGGAAGGCTCCACAGATACTGTAACCAAGCTGAAACAGGAGATTTCGGGGGTGAACACAAAGGTCGATCAGGTGCAAAAGCACGTGCAGATCATTGAAAATCAAGTCAGCCAGATCGCCGATGCCCTAGGAACCAAACACAAGCCGGGGCAACTTCCGAGCAACACCCAGGTC